>JAUPFR010000360.1:0-29544 GCA_036925125.1 Oreortyx pictus | reverse complement strand
TGTGGAGTGGAGTGGAGTGCAGTGGAGTGGAGTGGAGTGGAGTGGAGTGGAGTGGAGTGGAGTGGAGTGGAGTGGAGTAGAGTGGTGCGGAGCGGAGTGGAGTGGACTGGAGAGGTGTGGTGTTGAGTGGAGTGGAGTGGAGTGGAGTGGAGTGGAGTGGAGTGGAGTGGAGTGGAGTGGAGTGGAGTGCAGTGGAGTGCAGTGGAGTGCAGTGGAGTGCAGTGGAGTGCAGTGGAATGCAGTGGATAGGAGTAAAACGGAGTGGAGTGGAGTGGAGTGGAGTGGAGTGGAGTGGAGTGGAGTGGAGTGGAGTGGAGTGGAGTGGAGTGGAGTGGAGTGGAGAGGAGTGGAGAGGTGTGGAGAGTAGTGGAGTGGACTGGAGTGGAGTGGAGGGGTGTGGTATGGAGTGGAGTTGAGTGGATTAGAGTGGAGTGGAGAGGTGTGGTGTGGAGTGGAGTGGAGTGGAGTGCAGTGGAGTGGAGTGGAGTGGAGTGGAGTGGAGTGGAGTGGAGTGGAGTGGAGTGGAGTGGAGTGGAGTAGAGTGGTGCGGAGCGGAGTGGAGTGGACTGGAGAGGTGTGGTGTTGAGTGGAGTGGAGTGGAGTGGAGTGGAGTGGAGTGGAGTGGAGTGGAGTGCAGTGGAGTGCAGTGGAGTGGAGTGGAGTGGAGTGGAGTGGAGAGGTGTGGTGTGGAGTGGAGTGGAGTGGAGGGGTGTGGTATGGAGTGGGGTGGAGTGGAGTAGAGTGCAGTGGAGAGGTGTGGTGTGGAGTGGAGTGGAGTGGAGTGGAGTAGAGTGGTGCGGAGCGGAGTGGAGTGGAGTGGAGAGGTGTGGTGCTGAGTGGAGTACAGTGGAGGGGAGTGGAGTGCAGTGGAGTGCAGTGGAGTGGAGTGGACAGGAGTAAAACGGAGTGGAGTGGAGTGGAGTGGAGTGGAGAGGTGTGGAGTGGAGTGGAGTGGAGTGGAGTGGAGTGGAGTAAAACGGAGTGGAGTGGAGTGGAGTGGAGTGGAGTGGAGTGGAGTGGAGTGGAGTGGAGTGGAGTGGAGAGGTGTGGAGTGGAGTGGAGTGGAGTGGAGTGGAGTGGAGAGGTATGGTGTGGAGTGGAGTGGAGTGGAGTGGAGTGGAGTGGAGTGGAGTGGAGTGGAGTGGAGTAGAGTGGTGCGGAGCGGAGTGGAGTGGAGTGGAGAGGTGTGGTGTTGAGTGGAGTGGAGTGGAGTGGAGTGGAGTGGAGTGGAGTGGAGTGGAGTGGAGTGGAGTGGAGTGGAGTGGAGTGGAGAGGAGTAAAATGGAGTGGTGTGGAGTGGAGTGGAGTGGAGTGGAGTGGAGTGAAGTGGAGTGGAGTGGAGTGGAGTGGAGTGGAGTGGAGTGGAGTGGAGTGGAGAGGTGTGGAGTGGAGTGGAGTGGAGTGGAGTTGAGTGCAGTGGAGTGGAGTGGAGTGGAGTGGAGTGGAGAGGAGTAAAACGGAGTGGAGTGGAGTGGAGTGGAGTGGAGTGGAGTGGAGTGGAGTGGAGTGGAGTGAAGTGGATTGGAGAGTTGTGGAGTGGAGTGGAGTGGAGTGGAGTGGAGAGGTGTGGTGTGGTGTGGACTGGAGTGAGGTGAAGTGGAGTGGAGTGGAGTAGAGTGGAGTGGAGTGGAGTGCAGCGGAGTGCAGTGGAGTGCAGTGCAGTGGAGTGGAGTGGAGTGGAGTGGAGTGGAGAGGTGTGGTGTTGACTTGAGAGGAGTGGAGTGGAGTGGAGTGGAGTGGAGTGGAGTGGAGTGGAGTGGAGTGGAGTGGAGATAGTAGAGTGGAGTGGAGTGGAGTGGAGTGGAGTGGAGTGGAGTGGAGTGGAGTGGAGTGGAGTGGAGAGGTGTGGTGTTGAGTGGAGTGGAGAGGTGTGGAGTGGAGAGGAGAGGTGTGGAGTGGAGTGGTGTGGAGTGGAGTGGAGTAGTGGAGTGGAGAGGAGTAAAACGGAGTGGAGTGGAGTGGAGTGGAGTGGAGTGGAGTGGAGTGGAGTGGAGTGGAGTGGAGTGGAGTGGAGAGGTGTGGTGTGGAGTGGAGTGGAGAGGTGTGGAGTGGAGTGGAGAGGTGTGGAGTGGAGTGGAGTGGAGTGGAGTGGAGTGGAGAGGTGTGGTGTGGACTGGAGTGAAGTGAAGTGGAGTGGAGTAGAGTAGAGTGGAATGGAGTGGAGTGGAGCGGAGTGCAGTGGAGTGGAGTGGAGTGGAGTTGAGTGGAGTGGAGAGGGGTGGAGTGGAGTGGAGTGGAGTGGAGTGGAGTGGAGTGGAGTGGAGTGCAGTGGAGTGGAGTGGAGAGGTGTGGTGTGGAGTGGAGTGGAGTGGAGTGGAGAGGTGTGGTGTGGTGTGGACTGGAGTGAGGTGAAGTGGAGTGGAGTGGAGTTGAGTGGAGTGGAGTGGAGCGGAGTGCAGTGGAGTGGAGTGGAGTGGACTGGAGTGGAGTGGAGTGGAGAGGTGTGGTGTTGACTTGAGAGGAGTGGAGTGGAGTGGAGTGGAGTGGAGTGGAGTGTAGAGGAGTGGAGTGGAGAGGAGTAAAACGGAGTGGAGTGGAGTGGAGTGGAGTGGAGAGGAGTGGAGTGGAGTGGAGTGGAGTGGAGTGGAGTGGAGTGGAGTGGAGTGGAGTGGAGTGGAGTGGAGTGGAGTGGAGTGGAGAGGTGTGGTGTTGAGTGGTGTGGAGAGGTGTGGAGTGGAGTGGAGAGGTGTGGAGTGGAGTGGTGTGGAGTGGAGTGGAGTAGTGGAGTGGAGAGGAGTAAAACGGAGTGCAGTGGAGTGGAGTGGAGTGGAGTGGAGTGGAGTGGAGTGGAGTGCACTGGAGTGGAGTGCAGTGGAGTGGAGTGCAGTGGAGTGGAGTGGAGTGGAGTGGAGTGGAGTGGAGTGGAGTGGAGTGGAGTGGAGTGGAGTGGAGTGGAGAGGAGTGGAGAGGTGTGGTGTGGAGAGGTTTGGTGTGGAGTATAGTGGTGTTGAGTGGAGACTAGTAAAGTGGTGTGGAGTGGAGTGGAGTGGAGTTTAGTGGAGTGGAGTGGTGAGGAGTAAAACGGAGAGGAGTGGAGTGGAGTGAAGTGGAGTGGAGTGTAGTGGAGTGGAGTGGAGTGGAGTGGAGAGGAGTGGAGTGGAGTGGAGTTGAGTGGAGTGGAGTGGAGAGGTGTGGTGTGGAGTGGAGTGGAGAGGTGTGGAGTGGAGTGGAGTGGAGTGGAGTGGAGTGGAGTGGAGTGGAGTGGAGTGGAGTGGAGTGGAGTGGAGTGGAGTGGAGTGGAGTGGAGAGGTGTGGTGTGGACTGGAGTGAAGTGAAGTGGAGTGGAGTGGAGTAGAGTGGAGTGGAGTGGAGTGGAGCGGAGGCAGTGGAGTGCAGTGGAGTGCAGTGGAGTGGAGTGGAGTGGAGTGGAGAGGAGTGGAGTGGAGTGGAGAGGAGTGGAGTGGAGTGGAGAGGTGTAGTGTGGAGTGGAGTGGAGAGGTGTGGAGTGGAGTGGAGTGGAGTGGAGTGGAGAGGTGTGGACTGGACTGGAGTGAAGTGAAGTGGAGTGGAGTGGAGTAGAGTGGAGTAGAGCGGAGTGCAGGGGAGTGCAGTGGAGTGGAGTGGAGTGGAGTGGAGTGGAGTGGAGTGGAGTGGAGTGGAGTGGAGTGGAGTGGAGTGGAGTGGAGTGGAGTGGAGTGGAGTGCACTGGAGTGGAGTGGACAGGAGTAAAACGGAGTGGAGTGGAGTGGAGTGGAGTGGAGAGGTGTGGAGTGGAGTGGAGTGGAGTGGAGTAGAGTGGAGAGGAGTGGAGTGGAGTGGAGAGGTGTGGAGTGGAGTGGAGTGTAGTGGAGAGGTGTGGTGTGGAGTGGAGTGGAGTGGAGTGGAGTAGAGTGGTGCGGAGCGGAGTGGAGTGGAGTGGAGAGGTGTGGTGTTGAGTAGAGTGGAGTGGAGTGGAGTGGAGTGGAGTGGAGTGGAGTGGAGTGGAGTGGAGTGGAGTGGACTGGAGTGAAGTGAAGTGGAGTGGAGTGGAGTGGAGTGGAGTGGAGTGGAGTGGAGTGGAGTGGAGTGGACTGGAGTGAAGTGAAGTGGAGTGGAGTGGAGTAGAGTGGAGTGGAGTGGAGTGGAGCGGAGGCAGTGGAGTGCAGTGGAGTGCAGTGGAGTGGAGTGGAGTGGAGTGGAGAGGAGTGGAGTGGAGTGGAGAGGAGTGGAGTGGAGTGGAGAGGTGTAGTGTGGAGTGGAGTGGAGAGGTGTGGAGTGGAGTGGAGTGGAGTGGAGTGGAGTGGAGAGGTGTGGACTGGACTGGAGTGAAGTGAAGTGGAGTGGAGTGGAGTAGAGTGGAGTAGAGCGGAGTGCAGGGGAGTGCAGTGGAGTGGAGTGGAGTGGAGTGGAGTGGAGTGGAGTGGAGTGGAGTGGAGTGGAGTGGAGTGGAGTGGAGTGCACTGGAGTGGAGTGGACAGGAGTAAAACGGAGTGGAGTGGAGTGGAGTGGAGTGGAGTGGAGAGGTGTGGAGTGGAGTGGAGTGGAGTGGAGTAGAGTGGAGAGGAGTGGAGTGGAGTGGAGAGGTGTGGAGTGGAGTGGAGTGTAGTGGAGAGGTGTGGTGTGGAGTGGAGTGGAGTGGAGTGGAGTGGAGTAGAGTGGTGCGGAGCGGAGTGGAGTGGAGTGGAGAGGTGTGGTGTTGAGTAGAGTGGAGTGGAGTGGAGTGGAGTGGAGTGGAGTGGAGTGGAGTGGAGTGGAGTGGAGTGGAGTGGAGTGGAGTGGAGTGGAGTGCAGTGCAGTGCAGTGGAGTGCAGTGGAGTGCAGTGGAGTGGAGAGGAGTAAAACGGAGTGGAGTGGAGTGGAGTGGAGTGGAGTGGAGTGGAGTGGAGTGGAGTGGAGTGGAGTGGAGTGGAGTGGAGTGGAGTGGAGAGGTGTGGTGTTGAGTGGAGTGGAGAGGTGTGGAGTGGAGAGGAGAGGTGTGGAGTGGAGTGGTGTGGAGTGGAGTGGAGTAGTGGAGTGGAGAGGAGTAAAACGGAGTGGAGTGGAGTGGAGTGGAGTGGAGTGGAGTGGAGTGGAGTGGAGTGGAGTGGAGTGGAGTGGTGTGGAGTGGAGAGGTGTGGTGTGGAGTGGAGTGGAGAGATGTGGAGTGGAGTGGAGAGGTGTGGAGTGGAGTGGAGTGGAGTGGAGTGGAGAGGTGTGGTGTGGACTGGAGTGAAGTGAAGTGGAGTGGAGTGGAGTAGAGTGGAATGGAGTGGAGTGGAGCGGAGTGCAGTGCAGTGGAGTGGAGTGGAGTAGAGTGGAGTGGAGAGGAGTGGAGTGGAGTGGAGTGGAGTGGAGTGGAGTGGAGTGGAGTGCAGTGGAGTGGAGTGGAGAGGTGTGGTGTGGAGTGGAGTGGAGTGGAGAGGTGTGGAGTGGAGTGGAGAGGTGTGGAGTGGAGTGGAGTGGAGTGGAGTGGAGTGGAGAGGTGTGGTGTGGACTGGAGTGAAGTGAAGTGGAGTGGAGTGGAGTATAGTGGAATGGAGTGGAGTGGAGCGGAGTGCAGTGGAGTGGAGTGGAGTGGAGTAGAGTGGAGTGGAGAGGAGTGGAGTGGAGTGGTGTGGAGTGGAGTGGAGTGCAGTGGAGTGGAGTGGAGAGGTGTGGTGTGGACTGGAGTGAAGTGAAGTGGAGTGGAGTGGAGAAGAGTGGAGTGGAGTGGAGTGGAGCGGAGTGCAGTGGAGTGGAGTGGAGTGGAGTGGAGTGGAGTGGAGAGGATTGGAGTGGAGTGGAGTGGACTGGAGTGGAGTGGAGTGGAGAGGAGTGGAGTGGACTGGAGTGGAGTGGAGGGGTGTGGTATGGAGTGGAGTTGAGTGGAGTAGAGTGGAGTGGAGAGGTGTGGTGTGGAGTGGAGTGGAGTGCAGTGGAGTGGAGTGGAGTGGAGTGGAGTGGAGTGGAGTGGAGTGGAGTGGAGTGGAGTGGAGTGGAGTGGAGTAGAGTGGTGCGGAGCGGAGTTGGAGTGGACTGGAGAGGTGTGGTGTTGAGTGGAGTGGAGTGGAGTGGAGTGGAGTGGAGTGGAGTGGAGTGGAGTGGAGTGGAGTGGAGTGCAGTGGAGTGCAGTGGAGTGCAGTGGAGTGCAGTGGAGTGCAGTGGAATGCAGTGGATAGGAGTAAAACGGAGTGGAGTGGAGTGGAGTGGAGTGGAGTGGAGTGGAGTGGAGTGGAGTGGAGTGGAGTGGAGTGGAGTGGAGTGGAGTGGAGAGGAGTGGAGAGGTGTGGAGAGTAGTGGAGTGGACTGGAGTGGAGTGGAGGGGTGTGGTATGGAGTGGAGTTGAGTGGATTAGAGTGGAGTGGAGAGGTGTGGTGTGGAGTGGAGTGGAGTGGAGTGCAGTGGAGTGGAGTGGAGTGGAGTGGAGTGGAGTGGAGTGGAGTGGAGTGGAGTGGAGTGGAGTGGAGTGGAGTAGAGTGGTGCGGAGCGGAGTGGAGTGGACTGGAGAGGTGTGGTGTTGAGTGGAGTGGAGTGGAGTGGAGTGGAGTGGAGTGGAGTGGAGTGGAGTGCAGTGGAGTGCAGTGGAATGGAGTGGAGTGGAGTGGAGTGGAGAGGTGTGGTGTGGAGTGGAGTGGAGTGGAGGGGTGTGGTATGGAGTGGGGTGGAGTGGAGTAGAGTGCAGTGGAGAGGTGTGGTGTGGAGTGGAGTGGAGTGGAGTGGAGTAGAGTGGTGCGGAGCGGAGTGGAGTGGAGTGGAGAGGTGTGGTGTTGAGTGGAGTACAGTGGAGGGGAGTGGAGTGCAGTGGAGTGCAGTGGAGTGGAGTGGACAGGAGTAAAACGGAGTGGAGTGGAGTGGAGTGGAGTGGAGAGGTGTGGAGTGGAGTGGAGTGGAGTGGAGTGGAGTGGAGTGGAGTAAAACGGAGTGGAGTGGAGTGGAGTGGAGTGGAGTGGAGTGGAGTGGAGTGGAGAGGTGTGGAGTGGAGTGGAGTGGAGTGGAGTGGAGTGGAGTGGAGTGGAGAGGTATGGTGTGGAGTGGAGTGGAGTGGAGTGGAGTGGAGTGGAGTGGAGTGGAGTGGAGTGGAGTGGAGTGGAGTGGAGTGGAGTAGAGTGGTGCGGAGCGGAGTGGAGTGGAGTGGAGAGGTGTGGTGTTGAGTGGAGTGGAGTGGAGTGGAGTGGAGTGGAGTGGAGTGGAGTGGAGTGGAGAGGAGTAAAATGGAGTGGTGTGGAGTGGAGTGGAGTGGAGAGGAGTGGAGTGGAGAGGAGTAAAACGGAGTGGAGTGGAGTGGAGTGGAGTAGAGTGGAGTGGAGTGGAGTGGAGTGGAGTGGAGTGGAGTGGAGAGGTGTGGTGTGGTGTGGACTGGAGTGAGGTGAAGTGGAGTGGAGTGGAGTTGAGTGGAGTGGAGTGGAGCGGAGTGCAGTGGAGTGGAGTGGAGTGGACTGGAGTGGAGTGGAGTGGAGAGGTGTGGTGTGGTGTGGACTGGAGTGAGGTGAAGTGGAGTGGAGTGGAGTTGAGTGGAGTGGAGTGGAGCGGAGTGCAGTGGAGTGGAGTGGAGTGGACTGGAGTGGAGTGGAGTGGAGAGGTGTGGTGTTGACTTGAGAGGAGTGGAGTGGAGTGGAGTGGAGTGGAGTGGAGTGTAGAGGAGTGGAGTGTAGAGGAGTAAAACGGAGTGGAGAGGAGTGGAGTGGAGTGGAGTGGAGTGGAGTGGAGTGGAGTGGAGTGGAGTGGAGTGGAGTGGAGTGGAGTGGAGTGGAGTGGAGAGGTGTGGTGTTGAGTGGTGTGGAGAGGTGTGGAGTGGAGTGCAGAGGTGTGGAGTGGAGTGGTGTGGAGTGGAGTGGAGTAGTGGAGTGGAGAGGAGTAAAACGGAGTGGAGTGGAGTGGAGTGGAGTGGAGTGGAGTGGAGTGGAGTGGAGTGGAGTGGAGTGGAGTGCAGTGGAGTGCAGTGGAGTGGAGTGCAGTGGAGTGGAGTGGAGTGGAGTGGAGTGGAGTGGAGTGGAGTGGAGTGGAGTGGAGTGGAGTGGAGTGGAGTGGAGAGGAGTGGAGTGGAGTGGAGTGGAGAGATGTGGAGTGGAGTGGAGAGGTGTGGAGTGGAGTGGAGTGGAGTGGAGTGGAGAGGTGTGGTGTGGACTGGAGTGAAGTGAAGTGGAGTGGAGTGGAGTAGAGTGGAATGGAGTGGAGTGGAGCGGAGTGCAGTGGAGTAGAGTGGAGTGGAGTAGAGTGGAGTGGAGAGGAGTGGAGTGGAGTGGAGTGGAGTGGAGTGGAGTGGAGTGCAGTGGAGTGGAGTGGAGAGGTGTGGTGTGGAGTGGAGTGGAGTGGAGAGGTGTGGAGTGGAGTGGAGAGGTGTGGATTGGAGTGGAGTGGAGTGGAGTGGAGTGGAGAGGTGTGGTGTGGACTGGAGTGAAGTGAAGTGGAGTGGAGTGGAGTATAGTGGAATGGAGTGGAGTGGAGCGGAGTGCAGTGGAGTGGAGTGGAGTGGAGTAGAGTGGAGTGGAGAGGAGTGGAGTGGAGTGGTGTGGAGTGGAGTGGAGTGCAGTGGAGTGGAGTGGAGAGGTGTGGTGTGGACTGGAGTGAAGTGAAGTGGAGTGGAGTGGAGAAGAGTGGAGTGGAGTGGAGTGGAGCGGAGTGCAGTGGAGTGGAGTGGAGTGGAGTGGAGTGGAGTGGAGTGGAGTGGAGTGGAGTGGAGTGGAGTGGAGTGGAGAGGATTGGAGTGGAGTGGAGTGGACTGGAGTGGAGTGGAGTGGAGAGGAGTGGAGTGGACTGGAGTGGAGTGGAGGGGTGTGGTATGGAGTGGAGTTGAGTGGAGTAGAGTGGAGTGGAGAGGTGTGGTGTGGAGTGGAGTGGAGTGCAGTGGAGTGGAGTGGAGTGGAGTGGAGTGGAGTGGAGTGGAGTGGAGTGGAGTGGAGTAGAGTGGTGCGGAGCGGAGTGGAGTGGACTGGAGAGGTGTGGTGTTGAGTGGAGTGGAGTGGAGTGGAGTGGAGTGGAGTGGAGTGGAGTGGAGTGGAGTGGAGTGGAGTGCAGTGGAGTGCAGTGGAGTGCAGTGGAGTGCAGTGGAGTGCAGTGGAGTGCAGTGGAATGCAGTGGATAGGAGTAAAACGGAGTGGAGTGGAGTGGAGTGGAGTGGAGTGGAGTGGAGTGGAGTGGAGTGGAGTGGAGTGGAGTGGAGTGGAGTGGAGAGGAGTGGAGAGGTGTGGAGAGTAGTGGAGTGGACTGGAGTGGAGTGGAGGGGTGTGGTATGGAGTGGAGTTGAGTGGATTAGAGTGGAGTGGAGAGGTGTGGTGTGGAGTGGAGTGGAGTGGAGTGCAGTGGAGTGGAGTGGAGTGGAGTGGAGTGGAGTGGAGTGGAGTGGAGTGGAGTGGAGTGGAGTGGAGTGGAGTAGAGTGGTGCGGAGCGGAGTGGAGTGGACTGGAGAGGTGTGGTGTTGAGTGGAGTGGAGTGGAGTGGAGTGGAGTGGAGTGGAGTGGAGTGGAGTGCAGTGGAGTGCAGTGGAGTGGAGTGGAGTGGAGTGGAGTGGAGAGGTGTGGTGTGGAGTGGAGTGGAGTGGAGGGGTGTGGTATGGAGTGGGGTGGAGTGGAGTAGAGTGCAGTGGAGAGGTGTGGTGTGGAGTGGAGTGGAGTGGAGTGGAGTAGAGTGGTGCGGAGCGGAGTGGAGTGGAGTGGAGAGGTGTGGTGCTGAGTGGAGTACAGTGGAGGGGAGTGGAGTGCAGTGGAGTGCAGTGGAGTGGAGTGGACAGGAGTAAAACGGAGTGGAGTGGAGTGGAGTGGAGTGGAGAGGTGTGGAGTGGAGTGGAGTGGAGTGGAGTGGAGTGGAGTGGAGTAAAACGGAGTGGAGTGGAGTGGAGTGGAGTGGAGTGGAGTGGAGTGGAGTGGAGTGGAGTGGAGAGGTGTGGAGTGGAGTGGAGTGGAGTGGAGTGGAGTGGAGAGGTATGGTGTGGAGTGGAGTGGAGTGGAGTGGAGTGGAGTGGAGTGGAGTGGAGTGGAGTGGAGTGGAGTAGAGTGGTGCGGAGCGGAGTGGAGTGGAGTGGAGAGGTGTGGTGTTGAGTGGAGTGGAGTGGAGTGGAGTGGAGTGGAGTGGAGTGGAGTGGAGTGGAGTGGAGTGGAGTGGAGTGGAGAGGAGTAAAATGGAGTGGTGTGGAGTGGAGTGGAGTGGAGTGGAGTGGAGTGAAGTGGAGTGGAGTGGAGTGGAGTGGAGTGGAGTGGAGTGGAGTGGAGTGGAGTGGAGTGGAGAGGTGTGGAGTGGAGTGGAGTGGAGTGGAGTTGAGTGCAGTGGAGTGGAGTGGAGTGGAGTGGAGTGGAGAGGAGTAAAACGGAGTGGAGTGGAGTGGAGTGGAGTGGAGTGGAGTGGAGTGGAGTGGAGTGGAGTGAAGTGGATTGGAGAGTTGTGGAGTGGAGTGGAGTGGAGTGGAGTGGAGAGGTGTGGTGTGGTGTGGACTGGAGTGAGGTGAAGTGGAGTGGAGTGGAGTAGAGTGGAGTGGAGTGGAGTGCAGCGGAGTGCAGTGGAGTGCAGTGCAGTGGAGTGGAGTGGAGTGGAGTGGAGTGGAGAGGTGTGGTGTTGACTTGAGAGGAGTGGAGTGGAGTGGAGTGGAGTGGAGTGGAGTGGAGTGGAGTGGAGTGGAGTGGAGTGGAGTGGAGTGGAGTGGAGATAGTAGAGTGGAGTGGAGTGGAGTGGAGTGGAGTGGAGTGGAGTGGAGTGGAGTGGAGTGGAGTGGAGAGGTGTGGTGTTGAGTGGAGTGGAGAGGTGTGGAGTGGAGAGGAGAGGTGTGGAGTGGAGTGGTGTGGAGTGGAGTGGAGTAGTGGAGTGGAGTGGAGTGGAGTGGAGTGGAGTGGAGTGGAGTGGAGTGGAGTGGAGTGGAGTGGAGTGGAGTGGAGTGGAGTGGAGTGGAGTGGAGAGGTGTGGTGTGGAGTGGAGTGGAGAGGTGTGGAGTGGAGTGGAGAGGTGTGGAGTGGAGTGGAGTGGAGTGGAGTGGAGTGGAGTGGAGTGGAGAGGTGTGGTGTGGACTGGAGTGAAGTGAAGTGGAGTGGAGTAGAGTAGAGTGGAATGGAGTGGAGTGGAGCGGAGTGCAGTGGAGTGGAGTGGAGTGGAGTTGAGTGGAGTGGAGAGGGGTGGAGTGGAGTGGAGTGGAGTGGAGTGGAGTGGAGTGGAGTGCAGTGGAGTGGAGTGGAGAGGTGTGGTGTGGAGTGGAGTGGAGTGGAGTGGAGAGGTGTGGTGTGGTGTGGACTGGAGTGAGGTGAAGTGGAGTGGAGTGGAGTTGAGTGGAGTGGAGTGGAGCGGAGTGCAGTGGAGTGGAGTGGAGTGGACTGGAGTGGAGTGGAGTGGAGAGGTGTGGTGTTGACTTGAGAGGAGTGGAGTGGAGTGGAGTGGAGTGGAGTGGAGTGTAGAGGAGTGGAGTGGAGAGGAGTAAAACGGAGTGGAGTGGAGTGGAGTGGAGTGGAGAGGAGTGGAGTGGAGTGGAGTGGAGTGGAGTGGAGTGGAGTGGAGTGGAGTGGAGTGGAGTGGAGTGGAGTGGAGTGGAGTGGAGTGGAGAGGTGTGGTGTTGAGTGGTGTGGAGAGGTGTGGAGTGGAGTGGAGAGGTGTGGAGTGGAGTGGTGTGGAGTGGAGTGGAGTAGTGGAGTGGAGAGGAGTAAAACGGAGTGCAGTGGAGTGGAGTGGAGTGGAGTGGAGTGGAGTGGAGTGGAGTGGAGTGGAGTGCACTGGAGTGGAGTGCAGTGGAGTGGAGTGCAGTGGAGTGGAGTGGAGTGGAGTGGAGTGGAGTGGAGTGGAGTGGAGTGGAGTGGAGAGGAGTGGAGAGGTGTGGTGTGGAGAGGTTTGGTGTGGAGTATAGTGGTGTTGAGTGGAGACTAGTAAAGTGGTGTGGAGTGGAGTGGAGTGGAGTTTAGTGGAGTGGAGTGGTGAGGAGTAAAACGGAGAGGAGTGGAGTGGAGTGAAGTGGAGTGGAGTGTAGTGGAGTGGAGTGGAGTGGAGTGGAGAGGAGTGGAGTGGAGTGGAGTTGAGTGGAGTGGAGTGGAGAGGTGTGGTGTGGAGTGGAGTGGAGAGGTGTGGAGTGGAGTGGAGTGGAGTGGAGTGGAGTGGAGTGGAGTGGAGTGGAGTGGAGTGGAGTGGAGTGGAGTGGAGAGGTGTGGTGTGGACTGGAGTGAAGTGAAGTGGAGTGGAGTGGAGTAGAGTGGAGTGGAGTGGAGTGGAGCGGAGGCAGTGGAGTGCAGTGGAGTGCAGTGGAGTGGAGTGGAGTGGAGTGGAGAGGAGTGGAGTGGAGTGGAGAGGAGTGGAGTGGAGTGGAGAGGTGTAGTGTGGAGTGGAGTGGAGAGGTGTGGAGTGGAGTGGAGTGGAGTGGAGTGGAGAGGTGTGG
Organism: Oreortyx pictus; assembly: GCA_036925125.1. Lineage (NCBI taxonomy): Eukaryota > Metazoa > Chordata > Aves > Galliformes > Odontophoridae > Oreortyx > Oreortyx pictus. The sequence goes on along the minus strand of JAUPFR010000360.1, from coordinate 17,330 downwards.
ACTGGACTGGAGTGAAGTGAAGTGGAGTGGAGTGGAGTAGAGTGGAGTAGAGCGGAGTGCAGGGGAGTGCAGTGGAGTGGAGTGGAGTGGAGTGGAGTGGAGTGGAGTGGAGTGGAGTGGAGTGGAGTGGAGTGGAGTGGAGTGGAGTGGAGTGGAGTGCACTGGAGTGGAGTGGACAGGAGTAAAACGGAGTGGAGTGGAGTGGAGTGGAGTGGAGAGGTGTGGAGTGGAGTGGAGTGGAGTGGAGTAGAGTGGAGAGGAGTGGAGTGGAGTGGAGAGGTGTGGAGTGGAGTGGAGTGTAGTGGAGAGGTGTGGTGTGGAGTGGAGTGGAGTGGAGTGGAGTAGAGTGGTGCGGAGCGGAGTGGAGTGGAGTGGAGAGGTGTGGTGTTGAGTAGAGTGGAGTGGAGTGGAGTGGAGTGGAGTGGAGTGGAGTGGAGTGGAGTGGAGTGGAGTGGAGTGGACTGGAGTGAAGTGAAGTGGAGTGGAGTGGAGTGGAGTGGAGTGGAGTGGAGTGGAGTGGAGTGGAGTGGAGTGGACTGGAGTGAAGTGAAGTGGAGTGGAGTGGAGTGGAGTGGAGTGGAGTGGAGTGGAGTGGAGTGGAGTGGAGTGGAGTGGAGTGGACTGGAGTGAAGTGAAGTGGAGTGGAGTGGAGTAGAGTGGAGTGGAGTGGAGTGGAGCGGAGGCAGTGGAGTGCAGTGGAGTGCAGTGGAGTGGAGTGGAGTGGAGTGGAGAGGAGTGGAGTGGAGTGGAGAGGAGTGGAGTGGAGTGGAGAGGTGTAGTGTGGAGTGGAGTGGAGAGGTGTGGAGTGGAGTGGAGTGGAGTGGAGTGGAGTGGAGAGGTGTGGACTGGACTGGAGTGAAGTGAAGTGGAGTGGAGTGGAGTAGAGTGGAGTAGAGCGGAGTGCAGGGGAGTGCAGTGGAGTGGAGTGGAGTGGAGTGGAGTGGAGTGGAGTGGAGTGGAGTGGAGTGGAGTGGAGTGCACTGGAGTGGAGTGGACAGGAGTAAAACGGAGTGGAGTGGAGTGGAGTGGAGTGGAGTGGAGAGGTGTGGAGTGGAGTGGAGTGGAGTGGAGTAGAGTGGAGAGGAGTGGAGTGGAGTGGAGAGGTGTGGAGTGGAGTGGAGTGTAGTGGAGAGGTGTGGTGTGGAGTGGAGTGGAGTGGAGTGGAGTGGAGTAGAGTGGTGCGGAGCGGAGTGGAGTGGAGTGGAGAGGTGTGGTGTTGAGTAGAGTGGAGTGGAGTGGAGTGGAGTGGAGTGGAGTGGAGTGGAGTGGAGTGGAGTGCAGTGCAGTGCAGTGGAGTGCAGTGGAGTGCAGTGGAGTGGAGAGGAGTAAAACGGAGTGGAGTGGAGTGGAGTGGAGTGGAGTGGAGTGGAGTGGAGTGGAGTGGAGTGGAGTGGAGTGGAGAGGTGTGGTGTTGAGTGGAGTGGAGAGGTGTGGAGTGGAGAGGAGAGGTGTGGAGTGGAGTGGTGTGGAGTGGAGTGGAGTAGTGGAGTGGAGAGGAGTAAAACGGAGTGGAGTGGAGTGGAGTGGAGTGGAGTGGAGTGGAGTGGAGTGGAGTGGAGTGGAGTGGAGTGGAGTGGTGTGGAGTGGAGAGGTGTGGTGTGGAGTGGAGTGGAGAGATGTGGAGTGGAGTGGAGAGGTGTGGAGTGGAGTGGAGTGGAGTGGAGTGGAGAGGTGTGGTGTGGACTGGAGTGAAGTGAAGTGGAGTGGAGTGGAGTAGAGTGGAATGGAGTGGAGTGGAGCGGAGTGCAGTGGAGTGGAGTGGAGTGGAGTAGAGTGGAGTGGAGAGGAGTGGAGTGGAGTGGAGTGGAGTGGAGTGGAGTGGAGTGGAGTGGAGTGCAGTGGAGTGGAGTGGAGAGGTGTGGTGTGGAGTGGAGTGGAGTGGAGAGGTGTGGAGTGGAGTGGAGAGGTGTGGAGTGGAGTGGAGTGGAGTGGAGTGGAGTGGAGAGGTGTGGTGTGGACTGGAGTGAAGTGAAGTGGAGTGGAGTGGAGTATAGTGGAATGGAGTGGAGTGGAGCGGAGTGCAGTGGAGTGGAGTGGAGTGGAGTAGAGTGGAGTGGAGAGGAGTGGAGTGGAGTGGTGTGGAGTGGAGTGGAGTGCAGTGGAGTGGAGTGGAGAGGTGTGGTGTGGACTGGAGTGAAGTGAAGTGGAGTGGAGTGGAGAAGAGTGGAGTGGAGTGGAGTGGAGCGGAGTGCAGTGGAGTGGAGTGGAGTGGAGTGGAGTGGAGTGGAGAGGATTGGAGTGGAGTGGAGTGGACTGGAGTGGAGTGGAGTGGAGAGGAGTGGAGTGGACTGGAGTGGAGTGGAGGGGTGTGGTATGGAGTGGAGTTGAGTGGAGTAGAGTGGAGTGGAGAGGTGTGGTGTGGAGTGGAGTGGAGTGCAGTGGAGTGGAGTGGAGTGGAGTGGAGTGGAGTGGAGTGGAGTGGAGTGGAGTGGAGTAGAGTGGTGCGGAGCGGAGTGGAGTGGACTGGAGAGGTGTGGTGTTGAGTGGAGTGGAGTGGAGTGGAGTGGAGTGGAGTGGAGTGGAGTGGAGTGGAGTGGAGTGGAGTGCAGTGGAGTGCAGTGGAGTGCAGTGGAGTGCAGTGGAGTGCAGTGGAATGCAGTGGATAGGAGTAAAACGGAGTGGAGTGGAGTGGAGTGGAGTGGAGTGGAGTGGAGTGGAGTGGAGTGGAGTGGAGTGGAGTGGAGTGGAGAGGAGTGGAGAGGTGTGGAGAGTAGTGGAGTGGACTGGAGTGGAGTGGAGGGGTGTGGTATGGAGTGGAGTTGAGTGGATTAGAGTGGAGTGGAGAGGTGTGGTGTGGAGTGGAGTGGAGTGGAGTGCAGTGGAGTGGAGTGGAGTGGAGTGGAGTGGAGTGGAGTGGAGTGGAGTGGAGTGGAGTGGAGTGGAGTAGAGTGGTGCGGAGCGGAGTGGAGTGGACTGGAGAGGTGTGGTGTTGAGTGGAGTGGAGTGGAGTGGAGTGGAGTGGAGTGGAGTGGAGTGGAGTGCAGTGGAGTGCAGTGGAATGGAGTGGAGTGGAGTGGAGTGGAGAGGTGTGGTGTGGAGTGGAGTGGAGTGGAGGGGTGTGGTATGGAGTTGGGTGGAGTGGAGTAGAGTGCAGTGGAGAGGTGTGGTGTGGAGTGGAGTGGAGTGGAGTGGAGTAGAGTGGTGCGGAGCGGAGTGGAGTGGAGTGGAGAGGTGTGGTGTTGAGTGGAGTACAGTGGAGGGGAGTGGAGTGCAGTGGAGTGCAGTGGAGTGGAGTGGACAGGAGTAAAACGGAGTGGAGTGGAGTGGAGTGGAGTGGAGAGGTGTGGAGTGGAGTGGAGTGGAGTGGAGTGGAGTGGAGTGGAGTAAAACGGAGTGGAGTGGAGTGGAGTGGAGTGGAGTGGAGTGGAGTGGAGTGGAGTGGAGAGGTGTGGAGTGGAGTGGAGTGGAGTGGAGTGGAGTGGAGTGGAGTGGAGAGGTATGGTGTGGAGTGGAGTGGAGTGGAGTGGAGTGGAGTGGAGTGGAGTGGAGTGGAGTGGAGTGGAGTGGAGTGGAGTGGAGTAGAGTGGTGCGGAGCGGAGTGGAGTGGAGTGGAGAGGTGTGGTGTTGAGTGGAGTGGAGTGGAGTGGAGTGGAGTGGAGTGGAGTGGAGTGGAGTGGAGAGGAGTAAAATGGAGTGGTGTGGAGTGGAGTGGAGTGGAGTGGAGTGGAGTGAAGTGGAGTGGAGTGGAGTGGAGTGGAGTGGAGTGGAGTGGAGTGGAGAGGTGTGGAGTGGAGTGGAGTGGAGTGGAGTTGAGTGCAGTGGAGTGGAGTGGAGTGGAGTGGAGTGGAGAGGAGTAAAACGGAGTGGAGTGGAGTGGAGTGGAGTGGAGTGGAGTGGAGTGAAGTGGATTTGAGAGTTGTGGAGTGGAGTGGAGTGGAGTGGAGTGGAGTGGAGTGGAGTGGAGAGGTGTGGTGTGGTGTGGACTGGAGTGAGGTGAAGTGGAGTGGAGTGGAGTAGAGTGGAGTGGAGTGGAGTGCAGCGGAGTGCAGTGGAGTGCAGTGCAGTGGAGTGGAGTGGAGTGGAGTGGAGTGGAGAGGTGTGGTGTTGACTTGAGAGGAGTGGAGTGGAGTGGAGTGGAGTGGAGTGGAGTGGAGTGGAGTGGAGTGGAGTGGAGTGGAGAGGAGTAGAGTGGAGTGGAGTGGAGTGGAGTGGAGTGGAGTGGAGTGGAGTGGAGTGGAGTGGAGTGGAGTGGAGAGGTGTGGTGTTGAGTGGAGTGGAGAGGTGTGGAGTGGAGAGGAGAGGTGTGGAGTGGAGTGGTGTGGAGTGGAGTGGAGTAGTGGAGTGGAGAGGAGTAAAACGGAGTGGAGTGGAGTGGAGTGGAGTGGAGTGGAGTGGAGTGGAGTGGAGTGGAGTGGAGTGGAGTGGAGTGGAGTGGAGTGGAGTGGAGTGGAGTGGAGAGGTGTGGTGTGGAGTGGAGTGGAGAGGTGTGGAGTGGAGTGGAGAGGTGTGGAGTGGAGTGGAGTGGAGTGGAGTGGAGAGGTGTGGTGTGGACTGGAGTGAAGTGAAGTGGAGTGGAGTAGAGTAGAGTGGAATGGAGTGGAGTGGAGCGGAGTGCAGTGGAGTGGAGTGGAGTGGAGTTGGGTGGAGTGGAGTGGAGTGGAGTGGAGTGGAGTGGAGTGCAGTGGAGTGGAGTGGAGAGGTGTGGTGTGGAGTGGAGTGGAGTGGAGAGGTGTGGAGTGGAGTGGAAAGGTGTGGAGTGGAGTGGAGTGGAGTGGAGTGGAGGGGAGTGCAGTAGAGTGGAGTGGAGTGGAGTGGAGTGGAGAGGTGTGGTGTGGACTGGAGTGAAGTGAAGTGGAGTGGAGTGGAGAAGAGTGGAGTGGAGTGGAGTGGAGCGGAGTGCAGTGGAGTGGAGTGGAGTGGAGTGGAGTGGAGTGGAGTGGAGTGGAGTGGAGTGGAGTGGAGTGGAGTGGAGTGGAGTGGAGTGGAGAGGATTGGAGTGGAGTGGAGTGGAGTGGAGTGGAGAGGAGTGGAGTGGACTGGAGTGGAGTGGAGGGGTGTGGTATGGAGTGGAGTTGAGTGGAGTAGAGTCGAGTGGAGAGGTGTGGTGTGGAGTGGAGTGGAGTGGAGTGGAGTGGAGTGGAGTGGAGTGGAGTGGAGTGGAGAGGAGTGGAGAGGTGTGGAGAGTAGTGGAGTGGACTGGAGTGGAGTGGAGGGGTGTGGTATGGAGTGGGGTTGAATGGAGTGGAGAGGAGTAAAACGGAGTGGAGTGGAGTGGAGTGGAGTGGAGTGGAGTGGAGTGGAGTGGAGTGGAGTGGAGTGGAGTGGAGAGGTGTGGTGTGGAGTGGAGTGGAGAGGTGTGGAGTGGAGTGGAGTGGAGTGGAGTGGAGTGGAGTGGAGTGGAGTGGAGTGGAGTGGAGTGGAGTGGAGTGGAGTGGAGAGGTGTGGTGTGGACTGGAGTGAAGTGGAGTGGAGTGGAGTAGAGTGGAGTGGAGCGGAGTGCAGTGGAGTGCAGTGGAGTGGAGTGGAGTGGAGTGGAGTGGAGAGGAGTGGAGTGGAGTGGTGTGGAGTGGAGTGGAGTGGAGAGGTGTGGTGTGGAGTGGAGTGGAGAGGTGTGGAGTAAAACGGAGTGGAGTGGAGTGGAGTGGAGTGGAGTGGAGTAGAGTAAAACGGAGTGGAGTGGAGTGGAGTGGAGAGGAGTTGAGTGGAGAGGAGTAAAACGGAGTGGAGTGGAGTGGAGTGGAGTGGAGTGGAGTGGAGTGGAGTGGAGTGGAGTGGAGTGGAGTGGAGTGGAGTGGAGTGGAGTGGAGAGGTGTGGTGTGGACTGGAGTGAAGTGAAGTGGAGTGGAGTAGAGTGGAGTGGAGTGGAGTGGAGCGGAGTGCAGTGGAGTGCAGTGGAGTGGAGTGGAGTGGAGTGGAGAGGAGTGGAGTGGAGTGGAGTGGAGTGGAGTGGAGTGGAGAGGAGTGGAGTGGAGTGGAGTGGAGAGGAGTGGAGAGGTGTGGAGAGTAGTGGAGTGGACTGGAGTGGAGTGGAGGGGTGTGGTATGGAGTGGGGTTGAATGGAGTGGAGAGGAGTAAAACGGAGTGGAGTGGAGTGGAGTGGAGTGGAGTGGAGTGGAGTGGAGTGGAGTGGAGTGGAGTGGAGAGGTGTGGTGTGGAGTGGAGTGGAGAGGTGTGGAGTGGAGTGGAGTGGAGTGGAGTGGAGTGGAGTGGAGTGGAGTGGAGTGGAGAGGTGTGGTGTGGACTGGAGTGAAGTGGAGTGGAGTGGAGTAGAGTGGAGTGGAGCGGAGTGCAGTGGAGTGCAGTGGAGTGGAGTGGAGTGGAGTGGAGTGGAGAGGAGTGGAGTGGAGTGGTGTGGAGTGGAGTGCAGTGGAGTGCAGTGGAGTGCAGTGGAGTGCAGTGGAATGCAGTGGATAGGAGTAAAACGGAGTGGAGTGGAGTGGAGTGGAGTGGAGTGGAGTGGAGTGGAGTGGAGTGGAGTGGAGTAGAGAGGAGTGGAGAGGTGTTGAGAGTAGTGGAGTGGACTGGAGTGGAGTGGAGGGGTGTGGTATGGAGTGGAGTTGAGTGGATTAGAGTGGAGTGGAGAGGTGTGGTGTGGAGTGGAGTGGAGTGGAGTGCAGTGGAGTGGAGTGGAGTGGAGTGGAGTGGAGTGGAGTGGAGTGGAGTGGAGTGGAGTGGAGTGGAGTAGAGTGGAGTAGAGTGGTGCGGAGTGGAGTGGAGTGGAGTGGAGTGGAGAGGTGTGGTGTGGAGTGGAGTGGAGTGGAGTGGAGTGGAGTGGAGTGGAGTGCAGTGGAGTGCAGTGGAATGGAGTGGAGTGGAGTGGAGTGGAGAGGTGTGGTGTGGAGTGGAGTGGAGTGGAGGGGTGTGGTATGGAGTGGGGTGGAGTGGAGTAGAGTGCAGTGGAGAGGTGTGGTGTGGAGTGGAGTGGAGTGGAGTGGAGTAGAGTGGTGCGGAGCGGAGTGGAGTGGAGTGGAGAGGTGTGGTGTTGAGTGGAGTACAGTGGAGGGGAGTGGAGTGCAGTGGAGTGCAGTGGAGTGGAGTGGACAGGAGTAAAACGGAGTGGAGTGGAGTGGAGTGGAGTGGAGAGGTGTGGAGTGGAGTGGAGTGGAGTGGAGTGGAGTGGAGTGGAGTAAAACGGAGTGGAGTGGAGTGGAGTGGAGTGGAGTGGAGTGGAGTGGAGTGGAGAGGTGTGGAGTGGAGTGGAGTGGAGTGGAGTGGAGTGGAGTGGAGAGGTATGGTGTGGAGTGGAGTGGAGTGGAGTGGAGTGGAGTGGAGTGGAGTGGAGTGGAGTGGAGTGGAGTGGAGTAGAGTGGTGCGGAGCGGAGTGGAGTGGAGTGGAGAGGTGTGGTGTTGAGTGGAGTGGAGTGGAGTGGAGTGGAGTGGAGTGGAGTGGAGTGGAGTGGAGTGGAGTGGAGAGGAGTAAAATGGAGTGGTGTGGAGTGGAGTGGAGTGGAGTGGAGTGGAGTGAAGTGGAGTGGAGTGGAGTGGAGTGGAGTGGAGTGGAGTGGAGTGGAGTGGAGTGGAGAGGTGTGGAGTGGAGTGGAGTGGAGTGGAGTGGAGTGGAGTGGAGTGGAGTGGAGTGGAGTGGAGTGGAGTGGAGTAGAGTGGTGCGGAGCGGAGTGGAGTGGAGTGGAGAGGTGTGGTGTTGAGTGGAGTGGAGTGGAGTGGAGTGGAGTGGAGTGGAGTGGAGTGGAGTGGAGTGGAGTGGAGTGGAGTGGAGAGGTGTGGAGTGGAGTGGAGTGGAGTGGAGTGGAGTGGAGAGGTATGGTGTGGAGTGGAGTGGAGTGGAGTGGAGTGGAGTGGAGTGGAGTGGAGTGGAGTGGAGTGGAGTAGAGTGGTGCGGAGCGGAGTGGAGTGGAGTGGAGAGGTGTGGTGTTGAGTGGAGTGGAGTGGAGTGGAGTGGAGTGGAGTGGAGTGGAGTGGAGTGGAGAGGAGTAAAATGGAGTGGTGTGGAGTGGAGTGGAGTGGAGTGGAGTGGAGTGAAGTGGAGTGGAGTGGAGTGGAGTGGAGTGGAGTGGAGTGGAGTGGAGTGGAGTGGAGAGGTGTGGAGTGGAGTGGAGTGGAGTGGAGTTGAGTGCAGTGGAGTGGAGTGGAGTGGAGTGGAGTGGAGAGGAGTAAAACGGAGTGGAGTGGAGTGGAGTGGAGTGGAGTGGAGTGGAGTGAAGTGGATTTGAGAGTTGTGGAGTGGAGTGGAGTGGAGTGGAGTGGAGAGGTGTGGTGTGGTGTGGACTGGAGTGAGGTGAAGTGGAGTGGAGTGGAGTAGAGTGGAGTGGAGTGGAGTGCAGCGGAGTGCAGTGGAGTGCAGTGCAGTGGAGTGGAGTGGAGTGGAGTGGAGTGGAGAGGTGTGGTGTTGACTTCAGAGGAGTGGAGTGGAGTGGAGTGGAGTGGAGTGGAGTGGAGTGGAGTGGAGTGGAGTGGAGAGGAGTAGAGTGGAGTGGAGTGGAGTGGAGTGGAGTGGAGTGGAGTGGAGTGGAGTGGAGTGGAGTGGAGTGGAGTGGAGTGAAGTGGAGAGGTGTGGTGTTGAGTGGAGTGGAGAGGTGTGGAGTGGAGAGGAGAGGTGTGGAGTGGAGTGGTGTGGAGTGGAGTGGAGTAGTGGAGTGGAGAGGAGTAAAACGGAGTGGAGTGGAGTGGAGTGGAGTGGAGTGGAGTGGAGTGGAGTGGAGTGGAGTGGAGTGGAGTGGAGTGGAGTGGAGAGGTGTGGTGTGGAGTGGAGTGGAGAGGTGTGGAGTGGAGTGGAGAGGTGTGGAGTGGAGTGGAGTGGAGTGGAGTGGAGAGGTGTGGTGTGGACTGGAGTGAAGTGAAGTGGAGTGGAGTAGAGTAGAGTGGAATGGAGTGGAGTGGAGCGGAGTGCAGTGGAGTGGAGTGGAGTGGAGTTGAGTGGAGTGGAGAGGGGTGGAGTGGAGTGGAGTGGAGTGGAGTGGAGTGGAGTGCAGTGGAGTGGAGTGGAGAGGTGTGGTGTGGAGTGGAGTGGAGTGGAGAGGTGTGGAGTGGAGTGGAAAGGTGTGGAGTGGAGTGGAGTGGAGTGGAGTGGAGTGGAGTGGTGTGGAGTGGAGTGCAGTAGAGTGGAGTGGAGTGGAGTGGAGTGGAGAGGTGTGGTGTGGACTGGAGTGAAGTGAAGTGGAGTGGAGTGGAGAAGAGTGGAGTGGAGTGGAGTGGAGCGGAGTGCAGTGGAGTGGAGTGGAGTGGAGTGGAGTGGAGAGGAGTGGAGTGGAGTGGAGTGGAGAGGATTGGAGTGGAGTGGAGTGGACTGGAGTGGAGTGGAGTGGAGAGGAGTGGAGTGGACTGGAGTGGAGTGGAGGGGTGTGGTATGGAGTGGAGTTGAGTGGAGTAGAGTGGAGTGGAGAGGTGTGGTGTGGAGTGGAGTGGAGTGGAGTGGAGTGGAGTGGAGTGGAGTGGAGTGGAGTGGAGAGGAGTGGAGAGGTGTGGAGAGTAGTGGAGTGGACTGGAGTGGAGTGGAGGGGTGTGGTATGGAGTGGGGTTGAATGGAGTGGAGAGGAGTAAAACGGAGTGGAGTGGAGTGGAGTGGAGTGGAGTGGAGTGGAGTGGAGTGGAGTGGAGTGGAGTGGAGTGGAGTGGAGAGGTGTGGTGTGGAGTGGAGTGGAGAGGTGTGGAGTGGAGTGGAGTGGAGTGGAGTGGAGTGGAGTGGAGTGGAGTGGAGTGGAGTGGAGTGGAGTGGAGTGGAGTGGAGTGGAGAGGTGTGGTGTGGACTGGAGTGAAGTGGAGTGGAGTGGAGTAGAGTGGAGTGGAGCGGAGTGCAGTGGAGTGCAGTGGAGTGGAGTGGAGTGGAGTGGAGTGGAGAGGAGTGGAGTGGAGTGGTGTGGAGTGGAGTGGAGTGGAGAGGTGTGGTGTGGAGTGGAGTGGAGAGGTGTGGAGTAAAACGGAGTGGAGTGGAGTGGAGTGGAGTGGAGTGGAGTAGAGTAAAACGGAGTGGAGTGGAGTGGAGTGGAGAGGAGTTGAGTGGAGAGGAGTAAAACGGAGTGGAGTGGAGTGGAGTGGAGTGGAGTGGAGTGGAGTGGAGTGGAGTGGAGTGGAGTGGAGTGGAGTGGAGTGGAGAGGTGTGGTGTGGACTGGAGTGAAGTGAAGTGGAGTGGAGTAGAGTGGAGTGGAGTGGAGTGGAGCGGAGTGCAGTGGAGTGCAGTGGAGTGGAGTGGAGTGGAGTGGAGAGGAGTGGAGTGGAGTGGAGTGGAGTGGAGTGGAGTGGAGTGGAGTGGAGAGGAGTGGAGTGGAGTGGAGTGGAGAGGAGTGGAGAGGTGTGGAGAGTAGTGGAGTGGACTGGAGTGGAGTGGAGGGGTGTGGTATGGAGTGGGGTTGAATGGAGTGGAGAGGAGTAAAACGGAGTGGAGTGGAGTGGAGTGGAGTGGAGTGGAGTGGAGTGGAGTGGAGTGGAGTGGAGTGGAGTGGAGTGGAGTGGAGAGGTGTGGTGTGGAGTGGAGTGGAGAGGTGTGGAGTGGAGTGGAGTGGAGTGGAGTGGAGTGGAGTGGAGTGGAGTGGAGTGGAGTGGAGTGGAGTGGAGTGGAGTGGAGTGGAGAGGTGTGGTGTGGACTGGAGTGAAGTGGAGTGGAGTGGAGTAGAGTGGAGTGGAGCGGAGTGCAGTGGAGTGCAGTGGAGTGGAGTGGAGTGGAGTGGAGTGGAGAGGAGTGGAGTGGAGTGGTGTGGAGTGGAGTGGAGTGGAGAGGTGTGGTGTGGAGTGGAGTGGAGAGGTGTGGAGTAAAACGGAGTGGAGTGGAGTGGAGTGGAGTGGAGTAGAGTAAAACGGAGTGGAGTGGAGTGGAGTGGAGTAGAGTGGAGTGGAGTGGAGTGGAGTGGAGAGGTGTGGTGTGGACTGGAGTGAAGTGAAGTGGAGTGGAGTAGAGTGGAGTGGAGTGGAGTGGAGCGGAGTGCAGTGGAGTGCAGTGGAGTGGAGTGGAGTGGAGTGGAGTGGAGAGGAGTGGAGTGGAGTGGAGTGGAGTGGAGTGGAGTGGAGTGGAGTGGAGTGGAGTGGAGTGGAGTGGAGTGGAGAGGAGTGGAGTTGACTGGAGTGGAGTGGAGGGGTGTGGTATGGAGTGGGGTGGAGTGGAGTGGATTGGAGTGGAGTGCAGTGGAGTGCAGTGGAGTGGAGTGGACAGGAGTAAAACGGAGTGGAGTGGAGTGGAGTGGAGTGGAGTGGAGTGGAGTGGAGAGGTGTGGAGTGGAGTGGAGTGGAGTGGAGTGGAGTGGAGTGGAGTGGAGTGGAGTGGAATGGACTGGAGTGGAGTGGAGTGGAGTGAATGGAGTGGAGTGGAGAGGAGTAAAACGGAGTGGAGTGGAGTGGAGTGGAGAGGAGTAAAACGGAGTGGAGTGGAGTGGAGTGGAGTGGAGTGGAGTGAGTGGAGTGGAGTGGAGAGGAGTAAAACGGAGTGGAGTGGAGTGGAGTGGAGTGGAGTGGAGTGGAGTGGAGTGGAGTAAAACGGAGTGGAGTGGAGTGGAGTGGAGAGGAGTGGAGTGGAGAGGAGTAAAACGGAGTGGAGTGGAGTGGAGTGGAGTGGAGTGGAGTGGAGTGGAGTGGAGTGGAGAGGTGTGGAGTGGAGTGGAGTGGAGTGGAGTGGAGAGGAGTGGAGTGGAGAGGAGTGGAGTGGAAAGGAGTAAAACGGAGTGGAGTGGAGTTGAGTGGAGTGGAGTGGAGTGGAGTGGAGTGGAGTGGAGTGGAGTGGAGTGGAGTGGAGAGGAGTGGAGTGGAGTGGAGTGGAGAGGAGTAAAACGGAGTGGAGTGGAGTGGAGTGGAGTGGAGTGGAGTGGAGTGGAGTGGAGTGGAGTGGAGTGGAGTGGAGTGGAGTGGAGTGGAGTGGAGTGGAGAGGAGAGGAGTGGAGTGGAGAGGAGTAAAACGGAGTGGAGTGGTGTGGAGTGGAGAGGTGTGGTGTGGAGAGGTTTGGTGTGGAGTATAGTGGTGTTGAGTGGAGAGTAGTAAAGTGGTGTGGAGTGGAGTGGAGTGGAGTGGAGTGGAGTGGAGTGGAGTGGAGTGGAGTGGAGTGGAGTGGAGTGGAGTGGAGTGGAGTGGAGTGGAGTGGAGTGGAGTGAGTGGAGTGGAGTGGAGAGGAGAGGAGTAAAACGGAGTGGAGTGGAGTGGAGTGGAGTAAAACGGAGTGGAGTGGAGTGGAGTGGAGAGGAGTGAAGTGAAGTGGAGAGGAGTAAAACGGAGTGGAGTGGAGTGGAGTGGAGTGGAGTGGAGTGGAGTGGAGTGGAGTGGAGTGGAGTGGAGAGGAGTGGAGTGGAGAGGAGTGGAGAGGTGTAGTGTGGAGAGGTTTGGTGCGGAGTATAGTGGTGTTGAGTGGAGAGTAGTAAAGTAGTGTGGAGTGGAGTGGAGTGGAGTGGAGTGGAGTGGAGTGGAGTGGAGTGGAGTGGAGTGGAGTGGAGTGGAGTGGAGTGGAGTGGAGTGGAGTGGAGAGGTGTGGTGTGGTGTGGACTGGAGTGAGGTGAAGTGGAGTGGAGTGGAGTTGAGTGGAGTGGAGTGGAGCGGAGTGCAGTGGAGTGGAGTGGAGTGGACTGGAGTGGAGTGGAGTGGAGAGGTGTGGTGTTGACTTGAGAGGAGTGGAGTGGAGTGGAGTGGAGTGGAGTGGAGTGTAGAGGAGTGGAGTGGAGAGGAGTAAAACGGAGTGGTGTGGAGTGGAGTGGAGTGGAGTGGAGAGGAGTGGAGTGGAGTGGAGTGGAGTGGAGTGGAGTGGAGTGGAGAGGTGTGGTGTTGAGTGGTGTGGAGAGGTGTGGAGTGGAGTGGAGAGGTGTGGAGTGGAGTGGTGTGGAGTGGAGTGGAGTAGTGGAGTGGAGAGGAGTAAAACGGAGTGGAGTGGAGTGGAGTGGAGTGGAGTGGAGTGGAGTGCAGTGGAGTGGAGTGCAGTGGAGTGGAGTGGAGTGGAGTGGAGTGGAGTGGAGTGGAGTGGAGTGGAGTGGAGTGGAGTGGAGTGGAGTGGAGTGGAGTGGAGTGGAGTGGAGAGGTGTGGTGTGGACTGGAGTGAAGTGAAGTGGAGTGGAGTGGAGAAGAGTGGAGTGGAGTGGAGTGGAGCGGAGTGCAGTGGAGTGGAGTGGAGTGGAGTGGAGTGGAGTGGAGTGGAGTGGAGTGGAGTGGAGTGGAGTGGAGTGGAGTGGAGAGGATTGGAGTGGAGTGGAGTGGACTGGAGTGGAGTGGAGTGGAGAGGAGTAGAGTGGACTGGAGTGGAGTGGAGGGGTGTGGTATGGAGTGGAGTTGAGTGGAGTAGAGTGGAGTGGAGAGGTCTGGTGTGGAGTGGAGTGGAGTGCAGTGGAGTGCAGTGGAGTGGAGTGGAGTGGAGTGGAGTAGAGTGGTGCGGAGCGGAGTGGAGTGGACTGGAGAGGTGTGGTGTTGAGTGGAGTGGAGTGGAGTGGAGTGGAGTGGAGTGGAGTGGAGTGCAGTGGAGTGCAGTGGGCAGTGGAGTGCAGTGGAGTGCAGTGGAATGCAGTGGAGTGCAGTGGATAGGAGTAAAACGGAGTGGAGTGGAGTGGAGTGGAGTGGAGTGGAGTGGAGAGGAGTGGAGAGATGTGGAGAGTAGAGGAGTGGACTGGAGTGGAGTGGAGGGGTGTGATATGGAGTGGGGTGGAGTGGAGTGGAGAGGAGTAAAACGGAGTGGAGTGGAGTGGAGTGGAGTGGAGTGGAGTGGAGTGGAGTGGAGTGGAGTGGAGTGGAGTGGAGTGGAGTGGTGTGGTGTGGAGTGGAGTGGAGAGGTTTGGAGTGGAGTGGAGTGGAGTGGAGTGGAGTGGAGTGGAGTGGAGTGGAGTGGAGTGGAGTGGAGAGGAGTGGAGTGGAGTGGAGTGGACTGGAGTGGAGTGGAGTGGAGAGGAGTGGAGTGGACTGGAGTGGAGTGGAGGGGTGTGGTATGGAGTGGGGTGGAGTGGAGTAGAGTGCAGTGGAGAGGTGTGGTGTGGAGTGGTGTGGAGTGGAGTAGAGTGGTGCGGAGCGGAGTGGAGTGGAGTGGAGAGGTGTGGTGTTGAGTGGAGTACAGTGGAGGGGAGTGGAGTGCAGTGGAGTGCAGTGGAGTGGAGTGGACAGGAGTAAAACGGAGTGGAGTGGAGTGGAGTGGAGTGGAGAGGTGTGGAGTGGAGTGGAGTGGAGTGGAGTGGAGTGGAGTGGAGTGGAGTGGAGTGGAGTAAAACGGAGTGGAGTGGAGTGGAGTGGAGTGGAGTGGAGTGGAGTGGAGTGGAGTGGAGAGGTGTGGAGTGGAGTGGAGTGGAGTGGAGTGGAGTGGAGAGGTATGGTGTGGAGTGGAGTGGAGTGGAGTGGAGTGGAGTGGAGTGGAGTGGAGTGGAGTGGAGTAGAGTGGTGCGGAGCGGAGTGGAGTGGAGTGGAGAGGTGTGGTGTTGAGTGGAGTGGAGTGGAGTGGAGTGGAGTGGAGTGGAGTGGAGTGGAGTGGAGTGGAGTGGAGTGGAGTGGAGTGGAGTGGAGTGGAGTGGAGAGGAGTAAAATGGAGTGGTGTGGAGTGGAGTGGAGTGGAGTGGAGTGGACTGAAGTGGAGTGGAGTGGAGTGGAGTGGAGTGGAGTGGAGTGGAGAGGTGTGGAGTGGAGTGGAGTGGAGTGGAGTTGAGTGGAGTGGAGTGGAGTGGAGTGGAGTGGAGTGGAGAGGAGTAAAACGGAGTGGAGTGGAGTGGAGTGGAGTGGAGTGGAGTGAAGTGGATTGGAGAGTTGTGGAGTGGAGTGGAGTGGAGTGGAGTGGAGAGGTGTGGTGTGGTGTGGACTGGAGTGAGGTGAAGTGGAGTGGAGTGGAGTAGAGTGGAGTGGAGTGGAGTGCAGCGGAGTGCAGTGGAGTGCAGTGCAGTGGAGTGGAGTGGAGTGGAGTGGAGTGGAGTGGACTGGAGTGGAGTGGAGGGTTGTGGTATGGAGTGGAGTTGAGTGGAGTAGAGTGGAGTGGAGAGGTGTGGTGTGGAGTGGAGTGGAGTGGAGTGGAGTGGAGTGGAGTAGAGTGGTGCGGAGCGGAGTGGAGTGGAATGGAGAGGTGTGGTGTTGAGTGGAGTGGAGTGGAGTGGAGTGGAGTGGAGAGGAGTGGAGAGGTGTGGAGAGTAGTGGAGTGGACTGGAGTGGAGTGGAGGGGTGTGGTATGGAGTTAGTTGAGTAATGGAGTGGAGAGGAGTAAACGGAGTGGAGTGGAGTGGAGTGGAGTGGAGTGGAGTGGAGTGGAGTGGAGTGGAGTGGAGTGGAGTGGAGTGGAGTGGAGAGGTGTGGTGTGGAGTGGAGTGGAGAGGTGTGGAGTGGAGTGGAGTGGAGTGGAGTGGAGTGGAGTGGAGTGGAGTGGAGTGGAGTGGAGAGGTGTGGTGTGGACTGGAGTGAAGTGGAGTGGAGTGGAGTAGAGTGGAGTGGAGCGGAGTGCAGTGGAGTGCAGTGGAGTGGAGTGGAGTGGAGTGGAGTGGAGAGGAGTGGAGTGGAGTGGTGTGGAGTGGAGTGGAGTGGAGAGGTGTGGTGTGGAGTGGAGTGGAGAGGTGTGGAGTAAAACGGAGTGGAGTGGAGTGGAGTGGAGAGGAGTAGAGTGGAGAGGAGTAAAACGGAGTGGAGTGGAGTGGAGTGGAGTGGAGTGGAGTGGAGTGGAGTGGAGTGGAGAGGTGTGGTGTGGACTGGAGTGAAGTGAAGTGGAGTGGAGTAGAGTGGAGTGGAGTGGAGTGGAGCGGAGTGCAGTGGAGTGCAGTGGAGTGGAGTGGAGTGGAGTGGAGAGGAGTGGAGTGGAGTGGAGTGGAGTGGAGTGGAGTGGAGTGGAGTGGAGTGGAGTGGAGAGGAGTGGAGTGGAGTGGAGTGGAGAGGAGTGGAGAGGTGTGGTGAGTAGTGGAGTGGACTGGAGTGGAGTGGAGGGGTGTGGTATGGAGTGGGGTTGAATGGAGTGGAGAGGAGTAAAACGGGAGTGGAGTGGAGTGGAGTGGAGTGGAGTGGAGTGGTGGAGTGGAGTGGAGTGGAGTGGAGTGGAGTGGAGAGGTGTGGTGTGGAGTGGAGTGGAGGGTGGTGTGGAGTGGTGTGGAGTGGAGTGGAGTGGAGTGGAGTGGGAGTGGAGTGAGTGGAGTGGAGTGGTGTGGAGTGGAGTGGTGTGGTGGGTATGGAGTGAAGTGGAGTGGAGTGGTGTGAGTGGAGTGGAGCGGAGTGCAGTGGAGTGCAGTGGAGTGGGTGGAGTGGAGTGGAGTGGAGAGGAGTGGAGTGGAGTGGTGTGGAGTGGAGTGGAGTGGAGAGGGTGGTGTGGAGTGGAGTGGAGTGGTGTGGAGTACGGAGTGGGTGGAGTGGAGTGGAGTGGAGTAGAGTTAAGAGTGGTGTGGAGTGGAGTGGAGTGGAGTGGTGTGGAGAGGAGTAAAACGGAGTGGAGTGGTGGAGTGGAGTGGAGTGGAGTGGAGTGGAGTGGAGTGGAGTGGAGTGGAGAGGTGTGGTGTGGACTGGAGTGAAGTGAAGTGGAGTGGAGTAGAGTGGAGTGGAGTGGAGTGAGTGGAGTTCAGTGGGAGTGGAGTGGAGTGGAGAGGAGTGAGTGGAGTGGTGAGTGGAGTGGAGTGGAGTGGAGGTGGTGTGGAGTGGAGTGAGGTGTGGAGTGGAGTGGAGTGGAGTGGAGTGGAGGTGGAGTGGAGTGGTGGGAGTGAGTGGAGTGGAGTGGGAGTGGAGTGGAGTGGAGTGGATGGAGTGGAGTGGAGTGAGTGAGTGGAGTGGAGTGGATTGGAGTGGAGTGGAGTGGAGTGGAGTGGATGGAGTGGAGTGAGTGGGTGGAGTGGAGTGGAGTGGAGTGGAGTGGAGTGGAGTGGAGTGGAGTGGAGTGGAGGGAGTGGAGTGGAGTGGGAGTGGAGTGGAGTGGAGTGGAGTGGAGTGGAGAGGAGTGAAACGGAGTGGAGTGGAGTGAGTGGAGTGGAGTGGAGTGGAGTGGAGTAGGAGTGGAGTGGAGTGGAGTGGGTGGAGTGGAGTGGAGAGGAGTAAAACGGAGTGGAGTGGAGTGGAGTGGAGTGGAGTGAAGGAGTGGTGAGTGGAGTGGAGTAAACGGAGTGGAGTGGAGTGAGTGGAGTGGAGAGGAGTAAACGGAGTGGAGTGGAGTGGAGTGGTGGAGTAGTGGAGTGGAGTGGTGGAGGGTGTGGAGTGGAGAGGGAGTGGAGTGGAGTGGAGTAGAGTGGAGTGGAGAGGAGTGGTGTGGAGAGGAGGTAAACGGAGTGGAGTGGAGTGTGTGGAGTGGAGTGGAGTGGAGTGGAGTGGAGTGGGAGTGGAGTGGGAGTGGAGTGGAGTGAGTGGAGTGGAGTGGAGTTAGGAGTGAGGTGGGAGTGGAGTGGAGTGGAGTGGAGTGGAGTGGAGTGGAGGGGTGGAGTGGAGTGGAGTGTGGAGTGGAGTGAGTGTGGAGAGTGTGTGGAGTGGGGGAGGTGGTGGGTGATGGTGGGAGGTGTGGGTTTGGAGTGGGGGTGTGGTATGGAGTGGGGTGAAAGGAGTGGAGAG
>JAUPFR010000359.1:0-29708 GCA_036925125.1 Oreortyx pictus | reverse complement strand
GTGGAGTGGAGTGGAGAGGAGAGGACTGGAGTGGTGTTGAGTGGAGAGGAGTGGAGTGGAGTGGAGTGGAGTGGTGTTGAGTGGAGAGGAGTAAAGTGGAGTGGAGTGGAGAGGAGTGGAGTGGAGTGGAGTGGAGTGGAGTGGAGAGGAGAGGAGTGGTGTAGAGTGGAGTGGAGTGGAGTGGAGTGGAGGAGAGTGGAGGAGAGTGGTGTTGAGTGGAGAGGAGTGGAGAGGAGTGGAGAAGAGTGGAGTGGTGTTGAGTGGAGAGGAGTGGAGTGGAGTGGAGTGGAGTGGAGTGGAGTGGAGCGGAGTGGAGTGGAGTGGAGAGGAGTAGAGTGGAGAGGAGTGGATTGGAGAAGAGTGGAGTGGAGTGGAGTGGAGTGGAGTGGAGTGGAGAGGAGTGGACTGGAGTGGTGTTGAGTGGAGAGGAGTGGAGTGGAGTGGAGTGGAGTGGTGTTGAGTGGAGAGGAGTAAGGTGGAGTGGAGTGGAGAGGAGTGGAGTGGAGTGGAGTGGAGTGGAGAGGTGTGGTGGTGAGTGAAGAGGAGTGGAGTGGAGTGGAGTGAGTGGAGTGGAGTGGAGAGGAGTGGAGTGGAGTGGAGTGGAGTGGAGTGGAGTGGTGTTGAGTGGAGAGGAGTGGAGTGGAGTGGAGTGGAGTGGAGTGGAGTGGAGTGGAGTGGAGTGGAGAGGAGAGGACTGGAGTGGTGTTGAGTGGAGAGGAGTGGAGTGGAGTGGAGTGGTGTTGAGTGGAGAGGAGTAAAGTGGAGTGGAGTGGAGAGGAGTGGAGTGGAGTGGAGTGGAGTGGAGAGGAGAGGAGTGGTGTAGAGTGGAGTGGAGTGTGAGTGGAGGAGAGTGGAGGAGAGTGGTGTTGAGTGGAGAGGAGTGGAGAGGAGTGGAGAAGAGTGGAGTGGTGTTGAGTGGAGAGGAGTGGAGTGGAGTGGAGAGGAGTGGAGTGGAGTGGAGTGGTCGGAGTGGGTGGAGTGGAGTAGAGTGGAGAGGAGTGGATTGGAGAAGAGTGGAGTGGAGTGGAGTGGAGAAGAGTGGAGTGGTGTTGAGTGAGAGGAGTGGAGTGGAGTGGAGTGGAGTGGAGTGGTGTTGAGTGGAGTGGAGTGGAGTGGAGTGGAGTGGAGTGGTGTGGAGTGGAGAGGAGTAAAGTGGAGTGGAGTGGAGAGGAGTGGAGTGGAGTGAGAGGAGTGGAGTGGAGTGGAGTAGAGTGGAGGAGAGTGATGTTGAGTGGAGAGGAGTGGAGAGGAGTGGAGAGAGTGGAGTGGTGTTGAGTGGAGAGGAGTGGAGTGGAGTGGAGTGGAGTGGAGTGGAGTGGAGTGGAGTGGAGTGGAGTGGAGTGGACTGGATTGGAGTGGAGTGGAGTGGAGAGGGAGTGGAGTGGAGTGGAGACGAGTGGAGTGGAGTGGAGGAGAGTGGAGGAGAGTGGTGTTGAGTGAGTGGAGAGGAGTGGAGGAGTGAGAAGAGTGGAGTGGAGTGGAGTGGAGTGGAGTGGAGTGGAGTGGAGTGGACTGGAGTGGAGTGGTGTTGAGCGGAGAGGAGTGGAGTGGAGTGGAGTGGAGTGGAGTGGTGTTGAGTGGAGAGGAGTAATGTGCAGTGGAGTGGAGTGGAGTGGAGTGGAGTGGAGTGGAGTGGAGTGGAGTGGAGTGGAGAGGAGTGGAGTGGAGTGGAGTGGAGAGGTGTGGTGTTTAGTGGAGAGGAGTGGAGTGGAGTGGAGTGGAGTGGAGTGGACTGGAGTGGAGTGGTGTTGAGTGGCTAGTAGTGGAGTGGAGTGGAGTAGAGTGGAGTGGAGTGGTGTTGAGTGGAGAGGAGTAATGTGGAGTGGAGTGGAGTGGAGTGGAGTGGAGTGGAGTGGAGTGGAGTAGAGTTGAGTGGAGTGGAGTGGAGTGGAGTGGTGTTGAGTGGAGTGAAGTGGAGTGGAGTGGAGTGGTGTTGAGTGGAGAGGAGTAAAGTGGAGTGGAGTGGCGTGGAGAGGAGTGGAGTGGAGTGGAGTGGAGAGGAGTGGAGTGGAGTGGAGTGGAGAGGTGTGTTGTTGAGTGGAGAGGAGTGGAGTGGAGTGGAGTAGAGTGGAGTGGAGTGGTGTTGAGCTGAGAGGAGTGGAGAGGAGTGGAGAAGAGTGGAGTGGAGTAGAGTGGAGTGGAGTGGAGTGGAGTGGAGTGGAGTGGAGTGGAGTGGAGTGAAGTGGAGTGGAGTGGAGTGGAGTGGACTGGAGTGGAGTGGTGTTGAGTGGAGAGGAGTGGAGTGGAGTGGAGTAGAGTGGAGTGGAGTGGTGTGGAGTGGAGTGGAGTGGAGTGGAGTGGAGTGGTGTTGAGTGGAGAGTAGTGGAGTGGAGTGGAGTAGAGTGGAGTGGAGTTGAGTGGAGAGGAGTAATGTGGAGTGGAGTGGAGTGGAGTGGAGTGGAGTGGAGTGGAGTGGAGTGGAGTGGAGTGGAGTGGAGTGGAGTAGAGTTGAGTGCAGTGGAGTGCAGTGGAGTGGTGTTGAGTGGAGTGGTGTGGAGTGGAGTGGAGTGGAGTGGTGTTGAGTGGAGAGGACTAAAGTGGAGTGGAGTGGAGTGGAGAGGAGTGGAGTGGAGTGGAGTGGAGAGGAGTGGAGTGGAGTGGAGTGGAGAGGTGTGTTGTTGAGAGGAGAGGAGTGGAGTGGAGTGGAGTAGAGTGGAGTGGAGTGGTGTTGAGCTGAGAGGAGTGGAGAGGAGTGGAGAAGAGTGGAGTAGAGTGGAGTGGAGAGGAGTGGGTGGAGTGGAGTGGAGTGGAGTGGAGTGGAGTGGAGTGGAGTGGACTGGAGTGGAGTGGTGTTGAGTGGAGAGGAGTGGAGTGGAGTGGAGTGGAGTGGTGTGGAGTGGAGTGGAGTGGAGTGGAGTGGAGTGGAGTAGAGTGGAGTGGAGTGGAGTGGAGTGGAGTGAGTGGAGTGGAGTGGAGTGGAGTGGAGTGGAGTGAGTGGAGTGGAGTGGAATGGAGTGGAGTGGAGTGGAGTGGAGTGGTGTTGAGTGGAGAGGAGTGGAGTGGAGTGGAGTAGAGTGCAGTGAAGTGGTGTGGAGTGGAGTGGAGTGGAGTGGTGTTGAGTGGAGTGGAGTGGAGTGGAGTGGAGTGGAGTGGAGTGGAGTGGAGAGGAGTAAAGTGGAGTGGAGTGGAGAGGAGTGGAGTGGAGTGGAGAGGAGTGGAGTGGAGTGGAGTAGAGTGGAGGAGAGTGATGTTGAGTGGAGCGGAGTGGAGAGGAGTGGAGAAGAGTGGAGTGGTGTTGAGTGGAGAGGAGTGGAGTGGAGTGGAGTGGAGTGGAGTGGAGTGGAGTGGAGTGGAGTGGAGTGGAGTGGAGTGGAGTGGAGTGGAGTGGAGTGGAGAGGAGTGGAGTGGAGTGGAGTAGAGTGGAGGAGAGTGGTGTTGAGTGGAGAGGAGAGGAGAGGAGTGGAGAAGAGTGGAGTGGAGTGGAGTGGAGTGGAGTGGAGTGGAGTGGAGTGGAGTGGAGTGGAGTGGAGTGGAGTGGAGTGGAGTGGAGTGGAGTGGAGTGGACTGGAGTGGACTGGAGTGGAGTGGTGTTGAGCGGAGAGGAGTGGAGTGGAGTGGAGTGGAGTGGAGTGGAGTGGAGTGGAGTGGAGTGGTGTTGAGTGGAGAGGAGTAATGTGCAGTGGAGTGGAGTGGAGTGGAGTGGAGTGGAGTGGAGTGGAGTGGAGTGGAGTGGAGTGGAGTGGAGTGGAGTGGAGAGGAGTGGAGTGGAGTGGAGTGGAGTGGAGTGGAGAGGTGTGTTGTTTAGTGGAGAGGAGTGGAGTGGAGTGGAGTGGAGTGGAGTGGAGTGGAGTGGACTGGAGTGGAGTGGTGTTGAGTGGAGAGTAGTGGAGTGGAGTGGAGTAGAGTGGAGTGGAGTGGTGTTGAGTGGAGAGGAGTAATGTGGAGTGGAGTGGAGTGGAGTGGAGTGGAGTGGAGTGGAGTGGAGTGGAGTGGAGTGGAGTAGAGTTGAGTGGAGTGGAGTGGAGTGGAGTGGTGTTGAGTGGAGTGAAGTGGAGTGGAGTGGAGTGGTGTTGAGTGGAGAGGAGTAAAGTGGAGTGGAGTGGCGTGGAGAGGAGTGGAGTGGAGTGGAGTGGAGAGGAGTGGAGTGGAGTGGAGTGGAGAGGTGTGTTGTTGAGTGGAGAGGAGTGGAGTGGAGTGGAGTAGAGTGGAGTGGAGTGGTGTTGAGCTGAGAGGAGTGGAGAGGAGTGGAGAAGAGTGGAGTGGAGTAGAGTGGAGTGGAGTGGAGTGGAGTGGAGTGGAGTGGAGTGGAGTGGAGTGGAGTGGAGTGGAGTGGAGTGGAGTGGACTGGAGTGGAGTGGTGTTGAGTGGAGAGGAGTGGAGTGGAGTGGAGTGGTGTGGAGTGGAGTGGAGTGGAGTGGAGTGGAGTGGAGTGGAGTGGAGTGGAGTGGAGTGGTGTTGAGTGGAGAGTAGTGGAGTGGAGAGGAGTGGAGTGGAGTGGAGTGGAGTGGAGTGGAGTGGAGTGGACTGGAGTGGAGTGGAGTAGAGTTGAGTGGAGTGGAGTGCAGTGGAGTGGTGTTGAGTGGAGTGGTGTGGAGTGGAGTGGAGTGGAGTGGTGTTGAGTGGAGAGGAGTGGAGTGGAGTGGAGTGGAGTGGAGTGGAGTGGTGTTGAGTGGAGAGTAGTGGAGTAGAGTGGAGTGGAGTTGAGTGGAGAGGAGTAATGTGGAGTGGAGTGGAGTGGAGTGGAGTGGAGTGGAGTGGAGTAGAGTTGAGTGGAGTGGAGTGCAGTGGAGTGGTGTTGAGTGGAGTGGTGTGGAGTGGAGTGGAGTGGTGTTGAGTGGAGAGGAGTAAAGTGGAGTGGAGTGGAGTGGAGAGGAGTGGAGTGGAGTGGAGTGGAGAGGAGTGGAGTGGAGTGGAGTGGAGAGGTGTGTTGTTGAGTGGAGAGGAGTGGAGTGGAGTGGAGTAGAGTGGAGTGGAGTGGTGTTGAGCTGAGAGGAGTGGAGAGGAGTGGAGAAGAGTGGAGTGGAGTAGAGTGGAGTGGAGTGGAGTGGAGTGGAGTGGAGTGGAGTGGAGTGGAGTGGAGTGGAGTGGAGTGGAGTGGACTGGAGTGGAGTGGTGTTGAGTGGAGAGGAGTGGAGTGGAGTGGAGTGGAGTGGAGTGGAGTGGTGTGGAGTGGAGTGGAGTGGAGTGGAGTGGAGTGGAGTGGAGTGGAGTGGAGTGGAGTGGAGTGGAGTGGAGTGGAGTGGAGTGGAGTGGAGTGGAGTGGAGTGGAGTTGATTGGAGAGGCGTGGAGTGGAGTGGAGAGGTGTGGTGTTGAGTGGAGCGGAGTGGAGTGGAGTGGAGTAGAGTGTAGTTGAGTGGTGTTGAGTGGAGAGGAGTAAAGTGGAGTGGAGTGGAGAGGAGTGGAGTGGAGTGGATTGGAGAGGAGTGGAGTGGAGTGGAGTGGAGAGGTGTGTTGTTGAGTGGAGAGGAGTGGAGTGGAGTGGAGTAGAGTGGAGTGGAGTGGTGTTGAGTGGAGAGGAGTGGAGAGGAGTGGTGAAGAGTGGAGTGGACTGAAGTGGACTGGAGTGGACTGGAGTGGAGTGGTGTTGAGTGGAGAGGAGTGGAGTGGAGTGGAGTGGAGTGGAGTGGTGTTGAGTGGAGTGGAGTGGAGTGGAGAAGAGTGTAGTGGAGTGGAGTGGACTGGAGTGGACTGGAGAGGTGTGGTGTTGAGTGGAGAGGAGTGGAGTGGAGTGGAGTGGAGTAGAGTGGAGTGGAGTGGAGTGGAGTGGAGTGGAGTGGAGTGGAGTTGATTGGAGAGGCGTGGAGTGGAGTGGAGAGGTGTGGTGTTGAGTGGAGAGGAGTGGAGTGGAGTGGAGTAGAGTGGAGTTGAGTGGTGTTGAGTGGAGAGGAGTAAAGTGGAGTGGAGTGGAGTGGAGAGGAGTGGAGTGGAGTGGAGTGGAGTGGAGTGGAGTGGAGAGGAGTGGAGTGGAGTGGAGTGGAGAGGTGTGTTGTTGAGTGGAGAGGAGTGGAGTGGACTGGAGTAGAGTGGAGTGGAGTGGTGTTGAGTGGAGAGGAGTGGAGAGGAGTGGAGAAGAGTGGAGTGGACTGGAGTGGACTGGAGTGGACTGGAGTGGAGTGGTGTTGAGTGGAGAGGAGTGGAGTGGAGTGGAGTGGAGTGGAGTGGTGTTGAGTGGAGTGGAGTGGAGTGGAGAAGAGTGTAGTGGAGTGGAGTGGACTGGAGTGGACTGGAGAGGTGTGGTGTTGAGTGGAGAGGAGTGGAGTGGAGTGGAGTGGAGTGGAGTAGAGTGGAGTGGAGTAGAGTGGAGGAGAGTGGTGTTGAGTGGAGAGGAGTGGAGAGGAGTGGAGAAGAGTGGAGTGGAGTGGAGTGGAGTGGAGTGGAGTGGAGTGGAGTGGAGTGGAGTGGAGTGGAGTGGAGTGGACTGGAGTGGAGTGGTGTTGAGCGGAGAGGAGTGGAGTGGAGTGGAGTGGAGTGGTGTTGAGTGGAGAGGAGTCATGTGGAGTGGAGTGGAGCGGATTGGAGTGGAGTGGAGTGGAGTGGAGTGGAGTGGAGAGGTGTGGTGTTGAGTGGAGAGGAGTGGAGTGGAGTGGAGTGGAGTGGAGTGGAGTGGACTGGAGTGGACTGGAGTGGTGTTGAGTGGAGAGGAGTGGAGTGGAGTGGAGTAGAGTGGAGTGGAGTGGTGTTGAGTGGAGAGGAGTAATGTGGAGTGGAGTGGAGTGGAGTGGAGTGGAGTGGAGTAGAGTTGAGTGGAGTGGAGTGGAGTGGAGTTGAGTGGAGTGGAGTGGAGTGGAGTGGAGTGGAGAGGTGTGGTGTTGAGTGGAGAGGAGTGGAGTGGAGTGGAGTAGAGTGGAGTGGAGTGGTGTTGAGTGGAGAGGAGTAAAGTGGAGTGGAGTGGAGTGGAGAGGAGTGGAGTGGAGTGGAGTGGAGAGGAGCGGAGTGGAGTGGAGTGGAGAGGTGTGTTGTTGAGTGGAGAGGAGTGGAGTGGAGTGGAGCAGAGTGGAGTGGAGTGGTGTTGAGTGGAGAGGAGTGGAGAGGAGTGGAGAAGAGTGGAGTGGACTGGAGTGGACTGGAGTGGACTGGAATGGAGTGGTGTTGAGTGGAGAGGAGTTGAGTGGAGTGGAGTGGAGTGGTGTTGAGTGGAGTGGAGTGGAGTGGAGAAGAGTGTAGTGGAGTGGAGTGGACTGGAGAGGTGTGGTGTTGAGTGGAGAGGAGTGCAGTGGAGTGGAGTGGAGTAGAGTGGAGTGGAGTGGTGTTGAGTGGAGAGGAGTGGAGTGGAGTGGAGTGGAGTGGAGAAGAGTGGAGTGGTGTTGAGAGGAGAGGAGTGGAGTGGAGTGGAGTGGAGTGGAGTGGAGTGGAGTGGAGTGGAGTGGAGTGGAGTGGAGTGGAGTGGAGTGGAGAGGTGTGGTGTTGAGTGGAGAGGAGTGGAGTGGAGTGGAGTAGAGTGGAGTGGAGTGGTGTTGAGTGGAGAGGAGTAAAGTGGAGTGGAGTGGAGTGGAGAGGAGTGGAGTGGAGTGGAGTGGAGAGGAGTGGAGTGGAGTGGAGTGGAGAGGAGCGGAGTGGAGTGGAGTGGAGAGGTGTGTTGTTGAGTGGAGAGGAGTGGAGTGGAGTGGAGTAGAGTGGAGTGGAGTGGTGTTGAGTGGAGAGGAGTGGAGAGGAGTGGAGACGAGTGGAGTGGACTGGAGTGGACTGGAGTGGACTGGAGTGGAGTGGTGTTGAGTGGAGAGGAGTTGAGTGGAGTGGAGTGGAGTGGTGTTGAGTGGAGTGGAGTGGAGTGGAGAAGAGTGTAGTGGAGTGGAGTGGACTGGAGAGGTGTGGAGAGGAGTTGAGTGGAGTGGAGTGGAGTGGTGTTGAGTGGAGTGGAGTGGAGTGGTGAAGAGTGTAGTGGAGTGGAGTGGACTGGAGAGGTGTGGTGTTGAGTGGAGAGGAGTGCAGTGGAGTGGAGTGGAGTAGAGTGGAGTGGAGTGGTGTTGAGTGGAGAGGAGTGGAGTGGAGTGGAGTGGAGTGGAGAAGAGTGGAGTGGTGTTGAGAGGAGAGGAGTGGAGTGGAGTGGAGTGGAGTGGAGTGGAGTGGAGTGGAGTGGAGTGGAGTGGAGTGGAGTGGAGAGGTGTGGTGTTGAGTGGAGAGGAGTGGAGTGGAGTGGAGTAGAGTGGAGTGGAGTGGTGTTGAGTGGAGAGGAGTAAAGTGGAGTGGAGTGGAGTGGAGAGGAGTGGAGTGGAGTGGAGTGGAGAGGAGTGGAGTGGAGTGGAGTGGAGAGGAGCGGAGTGGAGTGGAGTGGAGAGGTGTGTTGTTGAGTGGAGAGGAGTGGAGTGGAGTGGAGTAGAGTGGAGTGGAGTGGTGTTGAGTGGAGAGGAGTGGAGAGGAGTGGAGAAGAGTGGAGTGGACTGGAGTGGACTGGAGTGGAGTGGTGTTGAGTGGAGAGGAGTTGAGTGGAGTGGAGTGGAGTGGTGTTGAGTGGAGTGGAGTGGAGTGGAGAAGAGTGTAGTGGAGTGGAGTGGACTGGAGAGGTGTGGTGTTGAGTGGAGAGGAGTGCAGTGGAGTGGAGTGGAGTAGGGTGGAGTGGAGTGGTGTTGAGTGGAGAGGAGTGGAGTGGAGTGGAGTGGAGTGGAGAAGAGTGGAGTGGTGTTGAGAGGAGAGGAGTGGAGTGGAGTGGAGTGGAGTGGAGTGGAGTGGAGTGGAGTGGTGTGGAGAGGAGTGGAGTGGAGTGGAGTGGAGTGGAGTGGTGTGGAGAGGTGTGGAGTGGAGTGGAGTGAAGTGGTGTGGTGTTGAGTGGAGTGGAGAGGAGTGGAGTGGAGTGGAGTGGTGTGGTGTTGAGTGGAGTGGAGAGGAGTGGAGTGGAGAGGAGTGGAGTGGAGTGGAGTGTAGTAGAGTGGAGTGGAGTGGAGTGGAGTGGAGTGGTGTTGAGTGGAGAGGAGTGGAGTGGAGTGGAGAGGAGTGGAGTGGAGTGGAGTGGAGTACAGTGGAGTGGAGTGGAGTTGAGTGGAGTGGAGAAGAGTGGAGTGGTGTTGAGTGGAGAGGAGTGGAGTGGAGTGGAGAAGAGTGGAGTGGACTGTAGTGGAGTGGAGTGGAGTGGCGAGGAGAGGAGTGGAGTGGAGTGGAGTGGAGTGGAGTGGATTGGAGTGGAGTGGAGTGGAGTGGAGAGGTGTGGTGTTGAGTGGAGAGGAGTGGAGTGGAGTGGAGTAGAGTGGAGTGGAGTGGTGTTGAGTGGAGAGGAGTAAGGTGGAGTGGAGTGGAGAGGAGTGGAGTGGAGTGGAGTGGAGTGGAGTGGAGAGGTGTGGTGTTGAGTGAAGAGGAGTGGAGTGAAGTGGAGTGGAGTCGAGTGGAGTGGAGTGGAGTGGAGTGGTGTTGAGTGGTGAGGAGTAAAGTGGAGTGGAGTGGAGAGGAGTGGAGTGGAGTGGAGTGGAGTGGAGTGGAGTGGAGTGGAGTGGAGTGGAGTGGAGTGGAGTGGAGTGGAGTGGAGTTGAGTGGAGAGGAGTAAAGTGGAGTGGAGTGGAGAGGAGTGGAGTGGAGTGGAGTGGAGTGGAGTGGAGTGGAGTGGAGTGGAGTGGAGTGGAGAGGAGAGGAGTGGTGTGGAGTGGAGTGGAGTGGAGTGGAGTGGAGTGGAGTAGAGTGGAGTGGAGTGGAGTGGAGTGGAGTGGAGTGGAGTGGAGTGGAGTGGAGTGGAGTGGAGAGGAGTGGAGTGGAGTAGAGTGGAGTGGAGTGGAGTGGTGTTGAGTGGAGAGGAGTAAGGTGGAGTGGAGTGGAGAGGAGTGGAGTGGAGTGGAGTGGGGTGGAGAGGTGTGGTCTTGAGTGAAGAGGAGTGGAGTGGAGTGGAGTGGAGTGGAGTGGAGTGGAGTGGAGTGGAGTGGAGTGGTGTTGAGTGGAGAGGAGTAAAGTGGAGTGGAGAGGAGTGGAGTGGAGTGGAGTGGAGTGGAGTGGAGTGGAGTGGAGTGGAGTGGAGTTGAGTGGAGAGGAGTAAAGTGGAGTGGAGTGGAGAGGAGTGGAGTGGAGTGGAGTGGAGTGGAGTGGAGAGGAGAGGAGTGGTGTGGAGTGGAGTGGAGTGGAGTGGAGTGGAGTGGAGTGGAGTGGAGTGGAGTGGAGTAGAGTGGAGGAGAGTGGTGTTGAGTGGAGAGGAGTTGAGAGGAGTGGAGAAGAGTGGAGTGGTGTTGAGTGGAGAGGAGTGGAGTGGAGTGGAGTGGAGTGGAGTGGAGCGGAGTGGAGTGGAGTGGAGAGGAGTGGAGTGGAGAGGAGTGGATTGGAGAAGAGTGGAGTGGAGTGGAGTGGAGAAGAGTGGAGTGGTGTTGAGTGGAGAGGAGTGGAGTGGAGTGGAGTGGAGTGGTGTTGAGTGGAGAGGAGTAAAGTGGAGTGGAGTGGTGTGGAGTGGAGTGGAGTGGAGTGGAGTGGAGTGGTGTTGAGTGGAGAGGAGTAAAGTGGAGTGGAGTGGAGAGGAGTGGAGTGGAGTGGAGTGGACTGGAGTGGAGTGGAGTGGAGTTGAGTGGAGTGGTGTTGAGTGGAGAGGAGTAAAGTGGAGTGGAGTGGAGAGGAGAGGAGTGGAGTGGAGTGGAGTGGAGTGGAGTGGAGTGGAGTGGAGTGGAGAGGAGTGGAGTGGAGTGGAGGAGAGTGGAGGAGAGTGGTGTTGAGTGGAGAGGAGTGGAGAGGACTGGAGAAGAGTGGAGTGGTGTTGAGTGGAGAAGAGTGGAGGAGAGTGGTGTTGAGTGGAGAGGAGTGGAGAGGAGTGGAGAAGAGTGGAGTGGTGTTGAGTGGAGAGGAGTGGAGTGGAGTGGAGTGGAGTGGTGTTGAGAGGATTGGAGTGGAGACGAGTGGATTGGAGAAGAGTGGAGTGGAGTGGAGTGGAGAAGAGTGGAGGAGAGTGGTGTTGAGTGGAGAGGAGTGGAGAGGAGTGGAGAAGAGTGGAGTGGTGTTGAGTGGAGAGGAGTGGAGTGGAGTGGAGTGGAGTGGTGTGGAGTGGAGTGGAGTGGAGTGGAGTGGTGTTGAGTGGAGAGGAGTAAAGTGGAGTGGAGTGGAGTGGAGTGGAGTGGAGTGGAGTGGAGTGGAGTGGAGTGGAGTGGAGTGGAGTGGAGTGGAGTGGAGAGGAGTGGAGTGGAGACGAGTGGATTGGAGAAGAGTGGAGTGGAGTGGAGTGGAGAAGAGTGGAGGAGAGTGGTGTTGAGTGGAGAGGAGTGGAGAGGAGTGGAGAAGAGTGGAGTGGTGTTGAGTGGAGAGGAGTGGAGTGGAGTGGTGTGGAGTGGAGTGGAGTGGAGTGGAGTGGAGTGGTGTTGAGTGGAGAGGAGTAAAGTGGAGTGGAGTGGAGTGGAGAGGAGTGGAGTGGAGTGGAGTGGGGTGGAGTGGAGTGGAGTGGAGAGGAGTAAAGTGGAGTGGAGTGGAGAGGAGTGGAGTGGAGTGGAGAGGAGTGGAGTGGAGTGGAGTAGAGTGGAGGAGAGTGGTGTTGAGTGGAGAGGAGTGGAGAAGAGTGGATTAGTGTTGAGTGGAGAGGAGTGGAGTGGAGTGGAGTGGTGTTGAGTGGAGTGGAGTGGAGTGGAGTGGAGTGGAGTGGAGTGGAGTGGAGTGGAGTGGAGTGGAGTGGTGTTGAGTGGAGAGGAGTAAAGTGGAGTGGAGTGGAGAGGAGTGGAGTGGAGTGGAGTGGAGTGGAGTGGAGTGGAGTGGAGTGGAGTGGAGTGGAGTGGAGTGGAGTGGAGAGGAGTGGAGTGGAGTGGAGATGAGTGGAGTGGAGTGGAGTGGAGAAGAGTGGAGGAGAGTGGTGTTGAGTGGAGAGGAGTGGAGAGGAGTGGAGAAGAGTGGAGTGGAGTGGAGTGGAGTGGAGTGGAGTCGACTGGAGTGGAGTGGTGTTGTGCGGAGAGGAGTGGAGTGGAGTGGAGTGGAGTGGAGTGGTGTTGAGTGGAGAGGAGTAATGTGGAGTGGAGTGGAGTGGAGTGGAGAGGTGTGGTGTTGAGTGGAGAGGAGTGGAGTGGAGTGGAGTAGAGTGGAGTGGAGTGGAGTGGAGTGGAGTGGAGTGGAGTGGAGTGGAGTGGTGTTGAGTAGAGAGGAGTGGAGTGGAGTGGAGTAGAGTGGAGTGGAGTGGTGTGGAGTGGAGTGGAGTGGAGTGGAGTGGTGTTGAGTGGAGTGGAGTGGAGAGGAGTGGAGTGGAGTGGAGTAGAGTGGAGGAGAGTGGAGTAGAGTGGAGAGGAGTGGAGAGGAGTGGAGAAGAGTGGAGTAGTGTTGAGTGGAGAGGAGTGGAGTGGAGTGGAGTGGAGTGGTGTTGAGTGGAGTGGAGTGGAGTGGAGTGGAGTGGAGTGGAGTGGAGTGGAGTGGAGTGGAGTGGACTGGAGTGGACTGGAGTGGACTGGAGAGGTGTGGTGTTGAGTGGAGAGGAGTGGAGTGGAGTGGAGTGGAGTAGAGTGGAGTGGAGTGGTGTTGAGTGGAGAGGAGTGGAGTGGAGTAGAGTGGAGGAGAGTGGTGTTGAGTGGAGAGGAGTGGAGAGGAGTGGAGAAGAGTGGAGTGGAGTGGAGTGGAGTGGAGTGGAGTGGAGTGGAGTGGAGTGGAGTGGACTTGAGTGGAGTGGAGTGGTGTTGAGCGGAGAGGAGTGGAGTGGAGTGGAGTGGAGTGGTGTTGAGTGGAGAGGAGTCATGTGGAGTGGAGTGGAGCGGATTGGAGTGGAGTGGAGTGGAGTGGAGTGGAGTGGAGTGGAGTGGAGTGGAGTGGAGTTGAGAGGTGTGGTGTTGAGTGGAGAGGAGTGGAGTGGAGTGGAGTGGAGTGGAGTGGAGTGGAGTGGAGTGGAGTGGAGTGGAGTGGAGTGGAGTGGAGTGGTGTTGAGTGGAGAGGAGTGGAGTGGAGTGGAGTAGAGTGGAGTGGAGTGGTGTTGAGTGGAGAGGAGTGGAGTGGTGTTGAGTGGAGTGGAGTGGAGTGGAGTGGAGTGGAGTGGAGTGGAGTGGAGTGGAGTGGAGTGGAGTAGAGTTGAGTGGAGTGGAGTGGAGTGGAGTTGAGTGGAGTGGAGTGGAGTGGAGTGGAGAGGTGTGGTGTTGAGTGGAGAGGAGTGGAGTGGAGTGGAGTAGAGTGGAGTGGAGTGGAGTTGAGTGGAGAGGAGTAAAGTGGAGTGGAGTGGAGTGGAGAGGAGTGGAGTGGAGTGGAGTGGAGAGGAGCGGAGTGGAGTGGAGTGGAGAGGTGTGTTGTTGAGTGGAGAGGAGTGGAGTGGAGTGGAGTAGAGTGGAGTGGAGTGGTGTTGAGTGGAGAGGAGTGGAGAGGAGTGGAGAAGAGTGGAGTGGACTGGAGTGGACTGGAGTGGACTGGAGTGGAGTGGTGTTGAGTGGAGAGGAGTTGAGTGGAGTGGAGTGGAGTGGTGTTGAGTGGAGTGGAGTGGAGTGGAGAAGAGTGTAGTGGAGTGGAGTGGACTGGAGAGGTGTGGTGTTTAGTGGAGAGGAGTGCAGTGGAGTGGAGTGGAGTAGAGTGGAGTGGAGTGGTGTTGAGTGGAGAGGAGTGGAGTGGGTGGAGTGGAGTGGAGAAGAGTGGAGTGGTGTTGAGAGGAGAAGAGTGGAGTGGAGTGGAGTGGAGTGGAGTGGAGTGGAGTGGAGTGGAGTGGAGTGGAGTGGAGTGGAGTGGAGTGGAGAGGTGTGGTGTTGAGTGGAGAGGAGTGGAGTGGAGTGGAGAGGAGTGGAGTGGAGTGGAGTGGAGTGGAGTGGAGAGGTGTGGTGTTGAGTGGAGAGGAGTGGAGTGGAGTGGAGTAGAGTGGAGTGGAGTGGTGTTGAGTGGAGAGGAGTAAAGTGGAGTGGAGTGGAGTGGTGTTGAGTGGAGTGGAGTGGAATGGAGAAGAGTGTAGTGGAGTGGAGTGGACTGGAGTGGACTGGAGAGGTGTGGTCTTGAGTGGAGAGGAGTGCAGTGGAGTGGAGTAGAGTGGAGTGGAGTGGTGTTGAGTGGAGAGGATTGGAGTGGAGTGGAGTGGAGAAGAGTGGAGTGGTGTTGAGAGGAGAGGAGTGGAGTGGAGTGGAGTGGAGTGGAGTGGAGTGGAGTGGAGTGGAGTGGAGAGGTGTGGTGTTGAGTGGAGAGGAGTGCAGTGGAGTGGAGTAGAGTGGAGTGGAGTGGTGTTGAGTGGAGAGGATTGGAGTGGAGTGGAGTGGAGAAGAGTGGAGTGGTGTTGAGAGGAGAGGAGTGGAGTGGAGTGGAGTGGAGTGGAGTGGAGTGGAGTGGAGTGGAGTGGAGTGGAGTGGAGTGGAGTGGAGTGGAGAGGTGTGGTGTTGAGTGGAGAGGAGTGGAGTGGAGTGGAGGGGAGTGGAGTGGAGTGTAGTGGAGTGGAGAGGTGTGGTGTTGAGTGGAGAGGAGTGGAGTGGAGTGGAGTATAGTGGAGTGGAGTGGTGTTGAGTGGAGAGGAGTAAAGTGGAGTGGTGTGGAAAGGAGTGGAGTGGAGTGGAGTGGAGTGAAGTGGAGTGGAGTGGAGTGGAGTGGAGTGGAGTGGAGTGGAGTGGAGTGGAGTGGAGTGGAGTGGAGTAGAGTGGAGTGGACTGGTGTTGAGTGGAGAGGAGTGGAGTGGAGTGGAGTGGAGTGGAGTGGAGTGGAGTGGAGTGGTGTTGAGTGGAGAGGAGTTGAGTGGAGTGGAGTGGAGTGGAGTGGAGAGGTGTGGTGTTGAGTGGAGTGGAGAAGAGTGGAGTGGAGTGGAGTGGAGTGGTGTGGTGTTGAGTGGAGTGGAGAGGAGTGGAGTGGAGTGGAGTGGAGTGGAGAGGAGTGGAGTGGAGTGGAGTGGAGTGGAGTGGAGTGGAGTGGAGTGGAGTGGAGTGGTGTGGAGAGGAGTGGAGTGGAGTGGAGTGGAGTGGAGTGGAGTGGAGTGGAGTGGAGTGGAGTGGAGTGGAGTGGAGTGGAGTGGAGTGGAGTGGTGTGGAGAGGTGTGGTGTTGAGTGGAGAGGAGTGGAGTGGAGTGGAGAGGAGTGGAGTGGAGTGGAGTGAAGTGGTGTGGTGTTGAGTGGAGTGGAGAGGAGTGGAGTGGAGTGGAGTGGTGTGGTGTTGAGTGGAGTGGAGAGGAGTGGAGTGGAGAGGAGTGGAGTGGAGTGGAGTGTAGTAGAGTGGAGTGGAGTGAAGTGGAGTGGAGTGGTGTTGAGTGGAGAGGAGTGGAGTGGAGTGGAGAGGAGTGGAGTGGAGTGGAGAGGAGTACAGTGGAGTGGAGTGGTGTTGAGTGGAGTGGAGAAGAGTGGAGTGGTTTTGAGTGGAGAGGAGTGGAGTGGAGTGGAGAAGAGTGGAGTGGACTGTAGTGGAGTGGAGTGGAGTGGAGAGGAGAGGAGTGGAGTGGAGTGGAGTGGAGTGGAGTGGATTGGAGTGGAGTGGAGTGGAGTGGAGTGGAGTGGAGAGGTGTGGTGTTGAGTGGAGAGGAGTGGAGTGGAGTGGAGTAGAGTGGAGTGGAGTGGTGTTGAGTGGAGAGGAGTAAGGTGGAGTGGAGTGGAGAGGAGTGGAGTGGAGTGGAGTGGAGTGGAGTGGAGAGGTGTGGTGTTGAGTGAAGAGGAGTGGAGTGAAGTGGAGTGGAGTCGAGTGGAGTGGAGTGGAGTGGAGTGGTGTTGAGTGGTGTGGAGTAAAGTGGAGTGGAGTGGAGAGGAGTGGAGTGGAGTGGAGTGGAGTGGAGTGGAGTGGAGTGGAGTGGAGTGGAGTGGAGTGGAGTGGAGTGGAGTGGAGTGGAGTTGAGTGGAGAGGAGTAAAGTGGAGTGGAGTGGAGAGGAGTGGAGTGGAGTGGAGTGGAGTGGAGTGGTGTTGAGTGGAGAGGAGTAAAGTGGAGTGGAGTGGAGAGGAGTGGAGTGGAGTGGAGTGGAGTGGAGTGGAGTGGAGTGGAGTGGAGTGGAGTTGAGTGGAGAGGAGTAAAGTGGAGTGGAGTGGAGAGGAGTGGAGTGGAGTGGAGTGGAGTGGAGTGGAGAGGAGGGAGAGGAGTGGTGTGGAGTGGAGTGGAGTGGGTGGAGTGGAGTGGAGTGGAGTGGTGTGGAGTGGAGTGAGTGGGGAGTGTGGTGTTGAGTGGTGGGGAGTGAGGGAGTGGGAAGGTGGGTGGTGTTGAGTGGAGAGGTGTGGGTGGGGTGGAGTGGAGTGGAGTGGAGTGGAGTGGGTGGGTGGAGTGGAGTGGAGTGGAGCGGAATGGAGTGGATGTGGAGGAGTGGTGTGGAGAGGAGGTGGATTGGAGAAGAGTGGAGTGGAGTGGAGTGGGAAGAGTGGAGTGGTGTTGAGTGGAGAGGAGTGGAGTGGAGTGGTGTGGAGTGGTGTTTGGTGGAGAGGAGTAAGTGGAGTGGGTGGTGTGGAGTGGAGTGGAGTGGAGTGGAGTGGAGTGGTGTTGAGTGGAGAGGAGTAAAGTGGAGTGGAGTGGAGTGGAGTGGAGTGGCGTGGAGTGGACTGGAGTGGAGTGGAGTGGAGTGAGTGGAGTGGTGTGAGTGGAGAGGAGTAAGTGGAGTGGAGTGGAGGGTGTGGGTGGAGTGAGGTGGAGTGGAGTGGAGTGGAGTGTGAGTGGAGTGGAGTGGAGTGGAGTGGAGTGGAGTGGAGTGGAGTGGGAGTGGAGGAGAGTGGAGGAGAGTGGTGTTGAGTGGAGAGGAGTGGAGAGGAGTGGAGAGAGTGGAGTGGTGTGAGTGGAGAGAGTGGAGGAGAGTGGTGTTGAGTGGAGAGGAGTGGAGAGGAGTGGAGAAGAGTGGTGTGGTGTTGAGTGGAGAGGAGTGGGAGTGGTGTGGAGTGGGAGTGGTGTTGAGAGGATTGGAGTGGAGACGAGTGGATTGGAGAAGAGTGGAGTGGAGTGGAGTGGAGAAGAGTGGAGGAGATTGGTGTTGAGTGAGAGGAGTGGAGAGGAGTGGAGAAGAGTGGAGTGGTGTTGAGTGGAGAGGAGTGGAGTGGAGTGGAGTGGAGTGGTGTGGAGTGGAGTGGAGTGGAGTGGAGTGGTGTGGTGTTGAGTGGAGAGGGAGTAAAGTGGAGTGGAGTGGAGTGGAGTGGAGTGGAGTGGAGTGGAGTGGAGTGGAGTGGAGTGGAGTGGAGTGGAGTGGGAGGAGTGGAGTGGAGACGAGTGGATTGGAGAAGAGTGGAGTGGAGTGGAGTGGAGAAGAGTGGAGGAGAGTGGTGTGAGTGGAGAGGAGTGGTGAGGAGTGGAGAAGAGTGGAGTGGTGTTGTGTGGAGGGAGTGGAGTGGAGTGGAGTGGAGTGGTGTGGAGTGGAGTGGAGTGGAGTGGAGTGGAGTGGAGTGGTGTTGAGGTGGGAGAGGAGTAAGTGGAGTGGAGTGGAGTGGAGTGGAGTGGAGTGGAGTGGAGTGGAGTTGGTGGTGGGGTGGGTGTGGAGTGGAGTGGGAGGAGTAAGTGGAGTGGTGTGGAGAGGAGTGGAGTGGGTGGAGAGGAGTGGAGTGGAGTGGAGTAGAGTGGAGGGAGTGTGGTGTTGAGTGGAGAAGAGTGGAGTAGTGTTGAGTGGAGAGGAGTGGAGTGGAGTGGAGTGGAGTGGTGTTGAGTGGAGTGGAGTGGAGTGGAGTGGAGTGGGAGTGGGTGTGGAGTGGAGTGGAGTGGAGTGGAGTGGTGTTGGTGGAGAGGAGTAAGTGGAGTGGAGTGGAGAGGAGTGGAGTGGAGTGGAGTGGAGTGGAGTGGAGTGGAGTGGAGTGGAGTGGAGTGGAGTGGAGTGGAGTGGAGAGGAGTGGAGTGGTGTGGAGATGAGTGGAGTGGAGTGGAGTGGAGAAGAGTGGAGGAGAGTGGTGTTGAGTGGAGAGGAGTGGAGAGGAGTGGGAGAAGAGTGGAGTGGAGTGGAGTGGAGTGGAGTGGAGTCGACTGGAGTGGAGTGGTGTGTTGAGCGGAGAGGAGTGGAGTGGAGTGGAGTGGAGTGGAGTGGTGTTGAGTGGAGAGGAGTAATGTGGAGTGGAGTGGCGTGGAGTGGAGAGGTGTGGTGTTGAGTGGAGAGGAGTGGAGTGGAGTGGAGTAGAGTGGAGTGGAGTGGAGTGGAGTGGAGTGGAGTGGAGTGGAGTGGAGTGGAGTGGTGTTGAGTAGAGAGGAGTGGAGTAGAGTGGAGTGGAGTGGTGTGGAGTGGAGTGGAGTGGAGTGGAGTGGTGTTGAGTGGAGTGGAGTGGAGTGGAGGAGGTGGAGTGGAGTGGTGTTGAGCGGAGAGGAGTGGAGGGAGTGGAGTGGAGTGGTGTTGAGTGGAGAGTGAGTAATGTGGAGTGGAGTGGAGTGGAGTGGAGAGGTGTGGTGTTGTGTGGAGAGGAGTGGAGTGGAGTGAGTAGAGGGAGTGGAGTGGAGTGGAGTGAGTGGAGTGGAGTGGAGTGGAGTGGTGTGGAGTGGAGTGGAGTGGAGTGGAGTGGTGTTGAGTAGAGAGGAGTGGAGTAGAGTGGAGTGGAGTGGTGTGGAGTGGAGTGGAGTGGAGTGGAGTGGTGTTGAGTGGAGTGGAGTGGAGAGGAGTGGAGTGGAGTGGAGTAGAGTGGAGGAGAGTGGAGTAGAGTGGAGAGGAGTGGAGAGGAGTGGAGAAGAGTGGAGTAGTGTTGAGTGGAGAGGAGTGGAGTGGAGTGGAGTGGAGTGGTGTTGAGTGGAGTGGAGTGGAGTGGAGTGGAGTGGAGTGGAGTGGAGTGGAGTGGAGTGGACTGGAGTGGACTGGAGTGGACTGGAGTGGACTGGAGAGGTGTGGTGTTGAGTGGAGAGGAGTGAGTGGAGTGGAGTGGAGTAGAGTGGAGTGGAGTGGTGTTGAGTGGAGAGGAGTGGAGTGGAGTAGAGTGGAGGAGAGTGGTGTTGAGTGGAGAGGAGTGGAGAGGAGTGGAGAAGAGTGGAGTGGAGTGGAGTGGAGTGGAGTGGAGTGGAGTGGAGTGGACCTGGAGTGGAGTGGTGTTGAGCGGAGAGGAGTGGAGTGGAGTGGAGTGGAGTGGTGTTGAGTGGAGAGGAGTCATGTGGAGTGGAGTGGAGCGGATTGGAGTGGAGTGGGATTGGAGTGGAGTGGAGTGGAGTGGAGTGGAGTGGAGTGGAGTGGAGAGGTGTGGTGTTGAGTGGAGAGGAGTGGAGTGGAGTGGAGTGGAGTGGAGTGGAGTGGAGTGGAGTGGAGTGGTGTTGAGTGGAGAGGAGTGGAGTGGAGTGGAGTAGAGTGGAGTGGAGTGGTGTTGAGTGGAGAGGAGTGGAGTGGTGTTGAGTGGAGTGGAGTGGAGTGGAGTGGAGTGGAGAGGAGTGGAGTGGAGTAGAGTTGAGTGGAGAAGAGTGGAGTGGAGTGGAGTGGAGTGGAGTGGAGTGGAGTGGACTGGAGTGGAGTGGTGTTGAGCGGAGAGGAGTGGAGTGGAGTGGAGTGGAGTGGTGTTGAGTGGAGAGGAGTCATGTGGAGTGGAGTGGAGCGGATTGGAGTGGAGTGGAGTGGAGTGGAGTGGAGTGGAGTGGAGTGGAGAGGTGTGGTGTTGAGTGGAGAGGAGTGGAGTGGAGTGGAGTGGAGTGGAGTGGAGTGGAGTGGAGTGGAGTGGAGTGGTGTTGAGTGGAGAGGAGTGGAGTGGAGTGGAGTAGAGTGGAGTGGAGTGGTGTTGAGTGGAGAGGAGTGGAGTGGTGTTGAGTGGAGTGGAGTGGAGTGGAGTGGAGTGGAGAGGAGTGGAGTGGAGTAGAGTTGAGTGGAGTGGAGTGGAGTGGAGTTGAGTGGAGTGGAGTGGAGTGGAGTGGAGAGGTGTGGTGTTGAGTGGAGAGGAGTGGAGTGGAGTGGAGTAGAGTGGAGTGGAGTGGTGTTGAGTGGAGAGGAGTAAAGTGGAGTGGAGTGGAGTGGAG
Organism: Oreortyx pictus; assembly: GCA_036925125.1. NCBI lineage: Eukaryota > Metazoa > Chordata > Aves > Galliformes > Odontophoridae > Oreortyx > Oreortyx pictus. The sequence goes on along the minus strand of JAUPFR010000359.1, from coordinate 10,104 downwards.
AGGAGTGGAGTGGAGTGGAGTGGAGAGGAGCGGAGTGGAGTGGAGTGGAGAGGTGTGTTGTTGAGTGGAGAGGAGTGGAGTGGAGTGGAGTAGAGTGGAGTGGAGTGGTGTTGAGTGGAGAGGAGTGGAGAGAGAGTGGAGAAGAGTGGAGTGGACTGGAGTGGACTGGAGTGGAGTGGTGTTGAGTGGAGAGGAGTTGAGTGGAGTGGAGTGGAGTGGTGTTGAGTGGAGTGGAGTGGAGTGGAGAAGAGTGTAGTGGAGTGGAGTGGACTGGAGAGGTGTGGTGTTTAGTGGAGAGGAGTGCAGTGGAGTGGAGTGGAGTAGAGTGGAGTGGAGTGGTGTTGAGTGGAGAGGAGTGGAGTGGAGTGGAGTGGAGTGGAGAAGAGTGGAGTGGTGTTGAGAGGAGAGGAGTGAGTGGAGTGGAGTGGAGTGGAGTGGAGTGGAGTGGAGTGGAGTGGAGTGGAGTGGAGTGGAGTGAGGGTGTGGTGTTGAGTGGAGAGGAGTGGAGTGGAGTGGAGTAGAGTGGAGTGGAGTGGTGTTGAGTGGAGAGGAGTAAAGTGGAGTGGAGTGGAGTGGAGAGGAGTGGAGTGGAGTGGAGTGGAGAGGAGCGGAGTGGAGTGGAGTGGAGAGGTGTGTTGTTGAGTGGAGAGGAGTGGAGTGGAGTGGAGTAGAGTGGAGTGGAGTGGTGTTGAGTGGAGAGGAGTGGAGAGGAGTGGAGAAGAGTGGAGTGGACTGGAGTGGACTGGAGTGGAGTGGTGTTGAGTGGAGAGGAGTTGAGTGGAGTGGAGTGGAGTGGTGTTGAGTGGAGTGGAGTGGAGTGAGGAGAAGAGTGTAGTGGAGTGGAGTGGACTGGAGAGGTGTGGTGTTTAGTGGAGAGGAGTGCAGTGGAGTGGAGTGGAGTAGAGTGGGAGTGGAGTGGTGTTGAGTGGAGAGGAGTGGAGTGGAGTGGAGTGGAGTGGAGAAGAGTGGAGTGGTGTTGAGAGGAGAGGAGTGGAGTGGAGTGGAGTGGAGTGGAGTGGAGTGGAGTGGAGTGGAGTGGAGTGGAGTGGAGTGAGTGGAGTGGAGTGGAGTGGAGTGGAGAGGTGTGGTGTTGAGTGGAGAGGAGTGGAGTGGAGTGGAGAGGAGTGGAGTGGAGTGGAGTGGAGTGGAGTGGAGTGGAGTGGAGAGGTGTGGTGTTGAGTGGAGAGGAGTGGAGTGGAGTGGAGTAGAGTGGAGTGGAGTGGTGTTGAGTGGAGAGGAGTAAAGTGGAGTGGAGTGGAGTGGTGTTGAGTGGAGTGGAGTGGAATGGAGAAGAGTGTAGTGGAGTGGAGTGGACTGGAGTGGACTGGAGAGGTGTGGTCTTGAGTGGAGAGGAGTGCAGTGTAGTGGAGTAGAGTGGAGTGGAGTGGTGTTGAGTGGAGAGGATTGGAGTGGAGTGGAGTGGAGAAGAGTGGAGTGGTGTTGAGAGGAGAGGAGTGGAGTGGAGTGGAGTGGAGTGGAGTGGAGTGAGTGGAGAGGTGTGGTGTTGAGTGGAGAGGAGTGCAGTGGAGTGGAGTAGAGTGGAGTGGAGTGGTGTTGAGTGGAGAGGATTGGAGTGGAGTGGAGTGGAGAAGAGTGGAGTGGTGTTGAGAGGAGAGGAGTGGAGTGGAGTGAGTGGAGTGGAGTGGAGTGGAGTGGAGTGGAGTGGAGTGGAGTGGAGTGGAGTGGAGTGGAGTGGAGTGGAGTGGAGTGGAGAGGTGTGGTGTTGAGTGGAGAGGAGTGGAGTGGAGTGGAGGGGAGTGGAGTGGAGTGTAGTGGAGTGGAGAGGTGTGGTGTTGAGTGGAGAGGAGTGGAGTGGAGTGGAGTATAGTGGAGTGGAGTGGTGTTGAGTGGAGAGGAGTAAAGTGGAAGTGGTGTGGAAAGGAGTGGAGTGGAGTGGAGTGGAGTGAAGTGGAGTGGAGTGGAGTGGAGTGGAGTGGAGTGGAGTGGAGTGGAGTGGAGTGGAGTGGAGTGGAGTGGACTGGTGTTGAGTGGAGAGGAGGGTGGAGTGGAGTGGAGTGGAGTGGAGTGGAGTGGTGTTGAGAGGAGAGGAGTGGATGTGGAGTGGAGTGGAGTGGAGTGGAGTGGAGTGGAGAGGTGTGGTGTTGAGTGGAGAGGAGTGCAGTGGAGTGGAGTAGAGTGGAGTGGAGTGGTGTTGAGTGGAGAGGATTGGAGTGGAGTGGAGTGGAGAAGAGTGGAGTGGTGTTGAGAGGAGAGGAGTGGAGTGGAGTGGAGTGGAGTGGAGTGGAGTGGAGTGGAGTGGAGTGGAGTGGAGTGGAGTGGAGTGGAGTGGAGTGGAGTGGAGTGGAGAGGTGTGGTGTTGAGTGGAGAGGAGTGGAGTGGAGTGGAGGGGAGTGGAGTGGAGTGTAGTGGAGTGGAGAGGTGTGGTGTTGAGTGGAGAGGAGTGGAGTGGAGTGGAGTATAGTGGAGTGGAGTGGTGTTGAGTGGAGAGGAGTAAAGTGGAGTGGTGTGGAAAGGAGTGGAGTGGAGTGGAGTGGAGTGAAGTGGAGTGGAGTGGAGTGGAGTGGAGTGGAGTGGAGTGGAGTGGAGTGGAGTGGAGTGGAGTGGACTGGTGTTGAGTGGAGAGGAGTGGAGTGGAGTGGAGTGGAGTGGAGTGGAGTGGTGTTGAGTGGAGAGGAGTTGAGTGGAGTGGAGTGGAGTGGAGAGGTGTGGTGTTGAGTGGAGTGGAGAAGAGTGGAGTGGAGTGGAGTGGAGTGGTGTGGTGTTGAGTGGAGTGGAGAGGAGTGGAGTGGAGTGGAGTGGAGTGGAGAGGAGTGGAGTGGAGTGGAGTGGAGTGGAGTGGAGTGGAGTGGAGTGGAGTGGAGTGGAGTGGTGTGGAGAGGAGTGGAGTGGAGTGGAGTGGAGTGGAGTGGAGTGGAGTGGAGTGGAGTGGAGTGGAGTGGAGTGGTGTGGAGAGGTGTGGTGTTGAGTGGAGAGGAGTGGAGTGGAGTGGAGAGGTGTGGAGTGGAGTTGAGTGGAGTGAAGTGGTGTGGTGTTGAGTGGTGTGGAGAGGTGTGGTGTTGAGTGGAGAGGAGTGGAGTGGAGTGGAGAGGAGTGGAGTGGAGTGGAGTGGAGTGAAGTGGTGTGGTGTTGAGTGGAGTGGAGAGGAGTGGAGTGGAGTGGAGTGGTGTGGTGTTGAGTGGAGTGGAGAGGAGTGGAGTGGAGAGGAGTGGAGTGGAGTGGAGTGTAGTAGAGTGGAGTGGAGTGGAGTGGAGTGGAGTGGTGTTGAGTGGAGAGGAGTGGAGTGGAGTGGAGAGGAGTGGAGTGGAGTGGAGTGGAGTACAGTGGAGTGGAGTGGTGTTGAGTGGAGTGGAGAAGAGTGGAGTGGTGTTGAGTGGAGAGGAGTGGAGTGGAGTGGAGAAGAGTGGAGTGGACTGTAGTGGAGTGGAGTGGAGTGGAGAGGAGAGGAGTGGAGTGGAGTGGAGTGGAGTGGATTGGAGTGGATTGGAGTGGAGTGGAGTGGAGTGGAGTGGAGAGGTGTGGTGTTGAGTGGAGAGGAGTGGAGTGGAGTGGAGAGGAGTGGAGTGGAGTGGAGTGGAGTGAAGTGGTGTGGTGTTGAGTGGAGTGGAGAGGAGTGGAGTGGAGTGGAGTGGTGTGGTGTTGAGTGGAGTGGAGAGGAGTGGAGTGGAGAGGAGTGGAGTGGAGTGGAGTGTAGTAGAGTGGAGTGGAGTGGAGTGGAGTGGAGTGGTGTTGAGTGGAGAGGAGTGGAGTGGAGTGGAGAGGAGTGGAGTGGAGTGGAGTGGAGTACAGTGGAGTGGAGTGGTGTTGAGTGGAGTGGAGAAGAGTGGAGTGGTGTTGAGTGGAGAGGAGTGGAGTGGAGTGGAGAAGAGTGGAGTGGACTGTAGTGGAGTGGAGTGGAGTGGAGAGGAGAGGAGTGGAGTGGAGTGGAGTGGAGTGGATTGGAGTGGATTGGAGTGGAGTGGAGTGGAGTGGAGTGGAGAGGTGTGGTGTTGAGTGGAGAGGAGTGGAGTGGAGTGGAGTAGAGTGGAGTGGAGTGGTGTTGAGTGGAGAGGAGTAAGGTGGAGTGGAGTGGAGAGGAGTGGAGTGGAGTGGAGTGGAGTGGAGTGGAGTGGAGAGGTGTGGTGTTGAGTGAAGAGGAGTGGAGTGAAGTGGAGTGGAGTGGAGTGGAGTGGTGTTGAGTGGTGAGGAGTAAAGTGGAGTGGAGTGGAGAGGAGTGGAGTGGAGTGGAGTGGAGTGGAGTGGAGTGGAGTGGAGTGGAGTGGAGTGGAGTGGAGTGGAGTTGAGTGGAGAGGAGTAAAGTGGAGTGGAGTGGAGAGGAGTGGAGTGGAGTGGAGTGGAGTGGAGTGGAGTGGAGTGGAGTGGAGTGGAGTGGAGTGGAGAGGAGTGGAGTGGAGTGGAGTAGAGTGGAGTGGAGTGGTGTTGAGTGGAGAGGAGTAAGGTGGAGTGGAGTGGAGAGGAGTGGAGTGGAGTGGAGTGGGGTGGAGAGGTGTGGTCTTGAGTGAAGAGGAGTGGAGTGGAGTGGAGTGGAGTGGAGTGGAGTGGAGTGGAGTGGAGTGGAGTGGAGTGGAGTGGAGTGGTGTTGAGTGGAGAGGAGTAAAGTGGAGTGGAGTGGAGTGGAGTGGAGTGGAGTGGAGTGGAGTGGAGTGGAGTGGAGTTGAGTGGAGAGGAGTAAAGTGGAGTGGAGTGGAGAGGAGTGGAGTGGAGTGGAGTGGAGTGGAGTGGAGTGGAGAGGAGAGGAGTGGTGTGGAGTGGAGTGGAGTGGAGTGGAGTGGAGTGGAGTGGAGTGGAGTGGAGTAGAGTGGAGGAGAGTGGTGTTGAGTGGAGAGGAGTTGAGAGGAGTGGAGAAGAGTGGAGTGGTGTTGAGTGGAGAGGAGTGGAGTGGAGTGGAGTGGAGTGGAGTGGAGTGGAGTGGAGTGGAGTGGAGTGGAGTGGAGTGGAGTGGAGTGGAGTGGAGTGGAGTGGAGCGGAGTGGAGTGGAGTGGAGAGGAGTGGAGTGGAGAGGAGTGGATTGGAGAAGAGTGGAGTGGAGTGGAGTGGAGAAGAGTGGAGTGGTGTTGAGTGGAGAGGAGTGGAGTGGAGTGGAGTGGAGTGGTGTTGAGTGGAGAGGAGTAAAGTGGAGTGGAGTGGTGTGGAGTGGAGTGGAGTGGAGTGGAGTGGTGTTGAGTGGAGAGGAGTAAAGTGGAGTGGAGTGGAGAGGAGTGGAGTGGAGTGGAGTGGACTGGAGTGGAGTGGAGTGGAGTTGAGTGGAGTGGTGTTGAGTGGAGAGGAGTAAAGTGGAGTGGAGTGGAGAGGAGTGGAGTGGAGTGGAGTGGAGTGGAGTGGAGTGGAGTGGAGTGGAGTGGAGTGGAGTGGAGTGGAGTGGAGTGGAGTGGAGTGGAGTGGAGTGGAGTGGAGAGGAGTGGAGTGGAGTGGAGGAGAGTGGAGGAGAGTGGTGTTGAGTGGAGAGGAGTGGAGAGGAGTGGAGAAGAGTGGAGTGGTGTTGAGTGGAGAAGTGTGGAGGAGAGTGGTGTTGAGTGGAGAGGAGTGGAGAGGAGTGGAGAAGAGTGGAGTGGTGTTGAGTGGAGAGGAGTGGAGTGGAGTGGAGTGGAGTGGTGTTGAGAGGATTGGAGTGGAGACGAGTGGATTGGAGAAGAGTGGAGTGGAGTGGAGTGGAGAAGAGTGGAGGAGAGTGGTGTTGAGTGGAGAGGAGTGGAGAGGAGTGGAGAAGAGTGGAGTGGTGTTGAGTGGAGAGGAGTGGAGTGGAGTGGTGTTGAGTGGAGTGGAGTGGAGTGGAGAAGAGTGTAGTGGAGTGGAGTGGACTGGAGAGGTGTGGAGAGGAGTTGAGTGGAGTGGAGTGGAGTGGTGTTGAGTGGAGTGGAGTGGTGAAGAGTGTAGTGGAGTGGAGTGGACTGGAGAGGTGTGGTGTTGAGTGGAGAGGAGTGCAGTGGAGTGGAGTAGAGTGGAGTGGAGTGGTGTTGAGTGGAGAGGATTGGAGTGGAGTGGAGTGGAGAAGAGTGGAGTGGTGTTGAGAGGAGAGGAGTGGAGTGGAGTGGAGTGGAGTGGAGTGGAGTGGAGTGGAGTGGAGTGGAGTGGAGTGGAGTGGAGTGGAGTGGAGTGGAGAGGTGTGGTGTTGAGTGGAGAGGAGTGGAGTGGAGTGGAGGGGAGTGGAGTGGAGTGTAGTGGAGTGGAGAGGTGTGGTGTTGAGTGGAGAGGAGTGGAGTGGAGTGGAGTATAGTGGAGTGGAGTGGTGTTGAGTGGAGAGGAGTAAAGTGGAGTGGAGTGGAGTGGAGTGGAGTGGAGTGGAGTGGAGTGGAGTGGAGTGGAGTGGAGTGGAGTGGAGTGGAGTGGACTGGTGTTGAGTGGAGAGGAGTGGAGTGGAGTGGAGTGGAGTGGAGTGGTGTTGAGTGGAGAGGAGTTGAGTGGAGTGGAGTGGAGTGGAGAGGTGTGGTGTTGAGTGGAGTGGAGAAGAGTGGAGTGGAGTGGAGTGGAGTGGTGTGGTGTTGAGTGGAGTGGAGAGGAGTGGAGTGGAGTGGAGTGGAGTGGAGAGGAGTGGAGTGGAGTGGAGTGGAGTGGAGTGGAGTGGAGTGGAGTTGAGTGGAGTGGAGTGGAGTGGAGAGGTGTGGTGTTGAGTGGAGTGGAGAAGAGTGGAGTGGAGTGGAGTGGAGTGGTGTGGTGTTGAGTGGAGTGGAGAGGAGTGGAGTGGAGTGGAGTGGAGTGGAGTGGTGTGGAGAGGTGTGGTGTTGAGTGGAGAGGAGTGGAGTGGAGTGGAGTAGAGTGGAGTGGAGTGGTGTTGAGTGGAGAGGAGTGGAGAGGAGTGGAGAAGAGTGGAGTGGACTGGAGTGGACTGGAGTGGAGTGGTGTTGAGTGGAGAGGAGTTGAGTGGAGTGGAGTGGAGTGGTGTTGAGTGGAGTGGAGTGGAGTGGAGAAGAGTGTAGTGGAGTGGAGTGGACTGGAGAGGTGTGGTGTTTAGTGGAGTGGAGTGCAGTGGAGTGGAGTGGAGTAGAGTGGAGTGGAGTGGTGTTGAGTGGAGAGGAGTGGAGTGGAGTGGAGTGGAGTGGAGAAGAGTGGAGTGGTGTTGAGAGGAGAGGAGTGGAGTGGAGTGGAGTGGAGTGGAGTGGAGTGGAGTGGAGTGGAGTGGAGTGGAGTGGAGTGGAGTGGAGAGGTGTGGTGTTGAGTGGAGAGGAGTGGAGTGGAGTGGAGAGGAGTGGAGTGGAGTGGAGTGGAGTGGAGTGGAGTGGAGTGGAGTGGAGTGGAGAGGTGTGGTGTTGAGTGGAGAGGAGTGGAGTGGAGTGGAGTAGAGTGGAGTGGAGTGGTGTTGAGTGGAGAGGAGTAAAGTGGAGTGGAGTGGAGTGGTGTTGAGTGGAGTGGAGTGGAATGGAGAAGAGTGTAGTGGAGTGGAGTGGACTGGAGTGGACTGGAGAGGTGTGGTCTTGAGTGGAGAGGAGTGCAGTGGAGTGGAGTAGAGTGGAGTGGAGTGGTGTTGAGTGGAGAGGATTGGAGTGGAGTGGAGTGGAGAAGAGTGGAGTGGTGTTGAGAGGAGAGGAGTGGAGTGGAGTGGAGTGGAGTGGAGTGGAGTGGAGAGGTGTGGTGTTGAGTGGAGAGGAGTGCAGTGGAGTGGAGTAGAGTGGAGTGGAGTGGTGTTGAGTGGAGAGGATTGGAGTGGAGTGGAGTGGAGAAGAGTGGAGTGGTGTTGAGAGGAGAGGAGTGGAGTGGAGTGGAGTGGAGTGGAGTGGAGTGGAGTGGAGTGGAGTGGAGTGGAGAGGTGTGGTGTTGAGTGGAGAGGAGTGGAGTGGAGTGGAGGGGAGTGGAGTGGAATGTAGTGGAGTGGAGAGGTGTGGTGTTGAGTGGAGAGGAGTGGAGTGGAGTGGAGTATAGTGGAGTGGAGTGGTGTTGAGTGGAGAGGAGTAAAGTGGAGTGGTGTGGAAAGGAGTGGAGTGGAGTGGAGTGGAGTGAAGTGGAGTGGAGTGGAGTGGAGTGGAGTGGAGTGGAGTGGAGTGGAGTGGAGTGGAGTGGAGTGGAGTGGACTGGTGTTGAGTGGAGAGGAGTGGAGTGGAGTGGAGTGGAGTGGAGTGGAGTGGAGTGGTGTTGAGTGGAGAGGAGTTGAGTGGAGTGGAGTGGAGTGGAGAGGTGTGGTGTTGAGTGGAGTGGAGAAGAGTGGAGTGGAGTGGAGTGGAGTGGTGTGGTGTTGAGTGGAGTGGAGAGGAGTGGAGTGGAGTGGAGTGGAGTGGAGAGGAGTGGAGTGGAGTGGAGTGGAGTGGAGTGGAGTGGAGTGGAGTGGAGTGGAGTGGTGTGGAGAGGAGTGGAGTGGAGTGGAGTGGAGTGGAGTGGAGTGGAGTGGAGTGGAGTGGAGTGGAGTGGAGTGGAGTGGTGTGGAGAGGTGTGGTGTTGAGTGGAGAGGAGTGGAGTGGAGTGGAGAGGTGTGGAGTGGAGTGGAGTGGAGTGAAGTGGTGTGGTGTTGAGTGGTGTGGAGAGGTGTGGTGTTGAGTGGAGAGGAGTGGAGTGGAGTGGAGAGGAGTGGAGTGGAGTGGAGTGGAGTGGAGTGAAGTGGTGTGGTGTTGAGTGGAGTGGAGAGGAGTGGAGTGGAGTGGAGTGGTGTGGTGTTGAGTGGAGTGGAGAGGAGTGGAGTGGAGAGGAGTGGAGTGGAGTGGAGTGTAGTAGAGTGGAGTGGAGTGGAGTGGAGTGGAGTGGAGTGGTGTTGAGTGGAGAGGAGTGGAGTGGAGTGGAGAGGAGTGGAGTGGAGTGGAGTGGAGTACAGTGGAGTGGAGTGGTGTTGAGTGGAGTGGAGAAGAGTGGAGTGGTGTTGAGTGGAGAGGAGTGGAGTGGAGTGGAGAAGAGTGGAGTGGACTGTAGTGGAGTGGAGTGGAGTGGAGAGGAGAGGAGTGGAGTGGAGTGGAGTGGAGTGGATTGGAGTGGATTGGAGTGGAGTGGAGTGGAGTGGAGTGGAGAGGTGTGGTGTTGAGTGGAGAGGAGTGGAGTGGAGTGGAGTAGAGTGGAGTGGAGTGGTGTTGAGTGGAGAGGAGTAAGGTGGAGTGGAGTGGAGAGGAGTGGAGTGGAGTGGAGTGGAGTGGAGTGGAGAGGTGTGGTGTTGAGTGAAGAGGAGTGGAGTGAAGTGGAGTGGAGTCGAGTGGAGTGGAGTGGAGTGGAGTGGTGTTGAGTGGTGAGGAGTAAAGTGGAGTGGAGTGGAGAGGAGTGGAGTGGAGTGGAGTGGAGTGGAGTGGAGTGGAGTGGAGTGGAGTGGAGTGGAGTGGAGTGGAGTTGAGTGGAGTAAAGTGGAGTAAAGTGGAGTGGAGTGGAGAGGAGTGGAGTGGAGTGGAGTGGAGTGGAGTGGAGTGGAGTGGAGTGGAGTGGAGTGGAGTGGAGAGGAGTGGAGTGGAGTGGAGTAGAGTGGAGTGGAGTGGTGTTGAGTGGAGAGGAGTAAGGTGGAGTGGAGTGGAGAGGAGTGGAGTGGAGTGGAGTGGGGTGGAGAGGTGTGGTCTTGAGTGAAGAGGAGTGGAGTGGAGTGGAGTGGAGTGGAGTGGAGTGGAGTGGAGTGGAGTGGTGTTGAGTGGAGAGGAGTAAAGTGGAGTGGAGTGGAGAGGAGTGGAGTGGAGTGGAGTGGAGTGGAGTGGAGTGGAGTGGAGTGGAGTGGAGTGGAGTTGAGTGGAGAGGAGTAAAGTGGAGTGGAGTGGAGAGGAGTGGAGTGGAGTGGAGTGGAGTGGAGTGGAGTGGAGTGGAGTGGAGTGGAGTGGAGAGGAGAGGAGTGGTGTGGAGTGGAGTGGAGTGGAGTGGAGTGGAGTGGAGTGGAGTGGAGGAGAGTGGAGGAGAGTGGTGTTGAGTGGAGAGGAGTTGAGAGGAGTGGAGAAGAGTGGAGTGGTGTTGAGTGGAGAGGAGTGGAGTGGAGTGGAGTGGAGTGGAGTGGAGTGGAGTGGAGCGGAGTGGAGTGGAGTGGAGAGAGTGGAGTGGAGAGGAGTGGATTGGAGAAGAGTGGAGTGGAGTGGAGTGGAGAAGAGTGGAGTGGTGTTGAGTGGAGAGGAGTGGAGTGGAGTGGAGTGGAGTGGTGTTGAGTGGAGAGGAGTAAAGTGGAGTGGAGTGGTGTGGAGTGGAGTGGTAGTGGAGTGGGAGTGGTGTTGAGGTGAGAGGAGTAAAGTGGAGTGGAGTGGAGAGGAGTGGAGTGGAGTGGAGTGGACT
>JAUPFR010000358.1:0-30009 GCA_036925125.1 Oreortyx pictus | reverse complement strand
GGCGCGCGGCAACGAGCAGACCAAGGTCGGGGGGCTGGGAGGGGGGTTGGGGGGCTGGGAGGGGGGTGTTGGGGTTTGGAGAGGGGAGGGGGGGCAGGGGGTTGGGGTTTGGAGAGGGGGGGCAGGGGGTTGGGGTTCGGAGGGGGGCTGGGAGTGGGTGCTGGGGTTTGGAAGGAGGCGGGGAGTGGGGTACTGGGGTTCAGAGTGGGGGCTGGGAGTGGGGGGGTTGGGGGGCTGGGAGGGGGCTGGGAGCGGGGTGTTGGGGTTTGGAGAGGGGAGGGGGGGCAGGGGGTTGGGGTTTGGAGGGGGCTGGGAGGAGGGGGGGGTTGGGGTTCGGAGGGGGGCTGGGAGTGGGGTACTGGGGTTCGGAAGGGGGGTTGGGGTTCAGAGGGGGGCTGGGAGTGGGGTACTGGGGTTTGGAAGGAGGCGGGGAGTGGTGTGTTGGGGTTTGGAAGGAGGCAGGGAGTGGGGTGCTGGGGTTCGGGGGGGGCTGGGAGTGGGGTACTGGGGTTTGGAAGGAGGTGGGGAGTGGGGCTGGGATTGAGGTATTGGGGTTTAGAAGGAGAGGGTGGGCTGGGAGGGGAATGATGGGGTTTGGGGGAGGCTGGGAGTGAAGTATTGGGGTTTGGAGGGCGGCTGGGGGGGGGTGGGGTTTGGAAGGGGGCTGGGAGTGGGGTATTGGGGTTTGGAAGGGGGGGGTGGGCTGGGAGGGGATGATGGAGTTTGGAGGGGGACTGGGAGTGAGGTATTGGGGGTGGGAGTCGGATTCTGGGGTTTGGAATGGGGCTGGGAAGGGGGGTGGGGTTTAGTTGGGGTTTGGGCTGGGCGGGGGGGTGTTGGGTTTGGAGGGGGGCTGGGAGGGGGCTGTTGGGCTTGGGGGTGGGGTGTTGGTGTCAGGAATGAGGTGGTGGGATTGGTAGTGGGGTATTGGGGCAGTAATGGGTTTGGAGGAGGTGTGGGCTGATGGGAGGGCAGAGACCTGGACCAGAGGGGCAGATCAGTGGGGCCGTGCCCCCCATATAACACCGTGTGCCCCCCCCAGGTCTCAGTGGAGAACGGTGACACCCCCAGCTCTGAGAAGAACGGCCCCCTGCCCTCGGGTGAGTGGGGGTGGGGCTGTGCCGGGGGGGAGGGTCCCATGGGAGCCCCATAGATCCCATCAGAGCCCCATGGATCCCATCAGAGCCCCATAGATCCTATCAGAGCCCCATGGATCCCATCAGAGCCCCGTGGGTCATCACACCCCATCACACAGTGTTCTCGTGGTGTCCCTGTGCCCCAGTGTCACAGGGCTGTCCCCACGGTGTCCCCATGTCCTCATGATATCCCCACGCCCAACATCACACAGTGTCCCCACGGTCCCCCCGCTGATGCCCATCCCCGCTGTCCCCATGGTTCCCCCCACTGACATCCATCCCTGCTGTCCCCACTGTCCCCCCACTGACGCGTGTCCCCGCTGTCCCCCCACTGACGTGTGTCCCCGCTGTCCCCCCGCTGTCCCCCCACTGACGCGTGTCCCCGCTGTCCCCCCCACTGACGTGTGTCCCTGCTGTCCCCCCCGCTGTCCCCCACTTGACACCTGTCCCCCCACTGACGCGTGTCCTCACTGTCCCCCCACTGACGCCTGTCCCCCCACTGACGCGTGTGCCCGCTGTCCCCCCACTGACGCCTGTCCCCCCACTGATGCCTGTCCCCACTGTCCCCCCACTGATGCCTGTCCCCCCACTGACGCGTGTCCCCGCTGTCCCCCCGCTGTCCCCCCACTGACGCATGTCCCTGCTGTCCCCCCACTGATGCATGTCCCCGCTGTCCTGTCCCCCCACTGACACCTGTCCCCCCGCTGTCCCCCCACTGACGCATGTCCCCTCTGTCCCCCCGCTGTCCCCCACTGACACCTGTCCCCCCACTGACACCTGTCCCCCCGCTGTGTCCCCGCTGTCCCCCCACTGACGCATGTCCCCCCACTGACGCGTGTCCCCGCGGTCCCCCCCGCTGTCCCCCCACTGACGCGTGTCCCCGCTGTCCCCCCACTGACGCGTGTCCCCGCTGTCCCCCACTGACGCGTGTCCCCGCTGTCCCCCCACTGACGTGTGTCCCCGCTGTCCCCCCACTGACGCGTGTCCCCGCTGTCCCCCCGCTGTCCCCCCACTGACGCGTGTCCCCGCTGTCCCCCCGCTGTCCCCCACTGATGCGTGTCCCCGCTGTCCCCCCGCTGTCCCCCCACTGACGCGTGTCCCCGCTGTCCCCCACTGACGCGTGTCCCCGCTGTCCCCCCGCTGTCCCCCCACTGACGCGTGTCCCCGCTGTCCCCCCACTGACGCATGTCCCCCCACTGACGCGTGTCCCCGCGGTCCCCCCGCTGTCCCCCCACTGACGCGTGTCCCCGCTGTCCCCCCGCTGTCCCCCCACTGACGCGTGTCCCCGCTGTCCCCCCGCTTTCCCCCACTGACGCGTGTCCCCGCGGTCCCCCCGCTGTCCCCCCACTGACGCGTGTCCCCCGCTGTCCCCCCGCTGTCCCCCCACTGACGCGTGTCCCCGCTGTCCCCCCGCTGTCCCCCCACTGACGCGTGTCCCCACTGTCCCCCCACTGACACGTGTCCCCACTGTCCCCCCGCTGTCCCCCCACTGACGCGTGTCCCCGCTGTCCCCCACTGACGTGTGTCCCCGCGGTCCCCCCGCTGTCCCCCCACTGACGCGTGTCCCCGCGGTCCCCCCCGCTGTCCCCCCACTGACGCGTGTCCCCGCTGTCCCCCCGCTGTCCCCCCACTGACGCGTGTCCCCGCTGTCCCCCCACTGACGCGTGTCCCCACTGTCCCCCCCCCACTGACACGTGTCCCCACTGTCCCCCCGCTGTCCCCCCACTGACGCGTGTCCCCGCTGTCCCCCACTGACGTGTGTCCCCGCGGTCCCCCCGCTGTCCCCCCACTGACGCGTGTCCCCGCGGTCCCCCCGCTGTCCCCCCACTGACGCGTGTCCCCGCGGTCCCCCCGCTGTCCCCCCACTGACGCGTGTCCCCGCTGTCGCGCAGAGCTGGAGGCGCTGAGCGCGGCGCTGCCGCGGCTGCAGGGCCCGGTGCTGGAGCTGCCCGAGTGCGCGCGGCGGCCGCTGGAGGAGCTGATGATGGAGGGGGACCTCCTGGAGGTGACGCTGGACGAGGCCACCAGCATCTGGCGCCTGCTGCAGGCCGCCCGCCCGCCGCCCCTCGGCCTCTTCCGCCTCCTCCTCGAGGTGCGTGGCCCCCAAAGCCCGCGGGCGGCCCCGTGGGTTCCTGCGGGACCCCCAAAATGGCCCTCGGCCCCTCAAAGAAACCACCCTGGGGTCCCCTGAACTGCCTTGCTGTGCTCCGGGACACCAAACTGCACCAAAGCTCCCCCCAAAATGTGCCCTGGGAAACCCAGTACCCCTCTGCTGCACTCCGGGACCCCAAAGCTGCCCCTAAATTACCCTATTTCCCCCCAGAATATGCCCTGGGGTCCCCAGAACCCCTCTTCTGCACTCCAGGACTCCAAACTGCCCAAAAGTTTTCCCCTAAAATGTGCCCTGGGGTCCCCAGAACCCCTCTGCTGCACTCCAGGACCCCAAAGCTGCCCCAGAATTCCCCTCTTACCCCCCAAAATCTGCTGTGGGATCCTCGGCCCCTCTTGCTGCACTCCAGGACCCCAAACTGCCCAAAGTTAGCCTATTTCCCCCCAAAATGTGCCCTGGGAAACCCAGAACCCCTCTGCTGCACTCCAGGAACCCAAAACCGCCCCAAAATGTCCCACCCCCACCCCCCTCCCCCAAAATCTGCCCTGGGATCCTCAAATCCCCCAACCACCCCCCAGATTCCAAAATTGCCCCCCATTACCCCCCCCCCCCAACTGTCCCCTTTTCCCTTTTTTTTCCCCAAATCTCCCCCTTCTCCCCTTATTTTTTCCCCAAATCCCATTTTCATCCCCTCCGATTTTTCTTTCTTCCCCCCCAACCTCCCCATATTTTCCCCCCCCACATTCAAACCCCCAAATCCCATTTTCTCCCCTGATTTCCCCCCCCCCCATTTCCACCCCCCATACCCCCAATTCTTCCCCCACCCCCTCCCCCAAATTCCAATTTCCACCTCCAAATCCCCTTTTTCACCCCAAAATCCCCCTCCCCCTTCCCACTCTGGGGGGGCTCTCCCTGATGTTGTGTCCCCCCCCCCCCCAGCTGGAGCAGGCGGAGCGCCGTGGGGCGCGGGGTCGCAGTCGGGACCCCGAGCGCCGCCGCAAACGTCGGGGGGAGCGGGGGACGGCCCCCCCCTCGCCAAGGAGGAGCTGGAGCCAAAGAGGAACCGGGGGGCGGAGGGGGGGGCCCCGCGGGACAGCACCCCCCCGCCCGGCCCCACCACCCCGGGGGTGAGTGATGGGAGGGGGGGGACGGACCCTAATTGTGTGGGGTCATAGCCCTTAATTGGGGGGGGAGGGAGTGTTTGAGGGGGGTTTATGGGTGGGGGGCAATGACTGGGGGGTGGGCAGCGTTTGGTGGGGGGGTTTATTTGAGGGTGTAGTGTTTTGGGGGTGAGTTATCGGGGGTGGGAAATGTTGGGGGGAGTTATAGAGGTGATCCCATTATTTTGGGTGGGGGGGACTACAGGGGGTTGCCCTCTTTTTAGGGTTCTCCTTAAAAACTCCCAATATTCGGGGGGGGTCCTGGGTTGGGGGGGATATGGGGTGGGGGAAGGAGGTCCCAATGTATCTGGGGAGTGGTTATATGGTGCAGAGCCAGTGAATGGGGGGGGTGGATATGAGGGGGTCCCTGAGGGGTTTTGGGGGGTCCATTTTGCCCCCCACCGTGTTAGCACCCCGTTTCCCCCCCCCCAGGACTCGTGACGTGCCGCCCCCACCTCGCACGGAGGCGCCCCTCCCCCCTTCGGACAGTGGGTTGGGACAGGGCAGAGGTTGTGGGTAGGGAGGGGGGGGTCCGCACCGCGTGTCCCCCCCCCTCCCCCCTCCAAAACCCTCGACACCCCACCAGGACACCTCCCCCCCCCCACCCCTCCCCCGCGATGTAATTATTTGAGTTGATTTCTTTTGTATTGTTCGGCCCCCCCGGGGGGGGGGTGGGGAAGACACAGATGCAGGTGGGGGTTTGGGCCGCCCCCCACCCCCACCCCAAACTTCGGGGGGGCCCCAACCAGCACAGCTCCCCCCCCTCCCACCCCCTCGCGCCGGGTTTTTTATAGGAATTTGGAGGGGGAGGGGGGTGGGGGGACATGGGGGGGGGGGGGGAAGGAGGTTGGGGGGTCAATTCTGGTCCTCCCCTCGCCCCCCTCCCCTGCTGACACTACCGGGGGGGGGCGGGGGGGGCTTATTTTATTGTATTATGATTTTTTTTTATTATTATTAAACTTTGGAGGTTAAAAATAAACTTTTTTTGGGGGGGGGGGGGGTATGGGGAGCAGAGCGCTCGTGGGTGGGCGGGGCCTGAGCATCTGCGCATGTGCGAAAGTGGGGGGAGGGGCTTGTGTGAGAGAGCGCTCCTGATTGGTCCTCATCTCCGCCAATGGGAGTGCAGAGGGGGCGGGGCAAGGGGCACGTGGCGTGAGGCAGGAGCGTGGTTTTTTTTGTTATCAAAGCCCTTTTTCGGGGTTTTTCAGAGGTTAAAAATGAAAACCTTCCTGAGGAAAAGCTTTCTTCGGGTAGAAATCCCCTTTCTTGAGTAAGAAATGGCATAAATTCCCACTTTTGGGGTAAAACTCCCTTTTTTAAGGGAACACTTCCACCTTTGGGGCAAAACACCCTTTTTTGGGGGGCAGAACGCCCCTTTTGGGGGTCAGAACGCTCTTTTTTGGGGGTCAGAACGCCCTTTCTCTAGGCACCCTCCCCCTGTATTTGAGGCAGAACGCAGCTCCTCGCGAGTTAAGCACCCCCTCTTTGAGGGAACCCCTCGCACTGAGCTCCGTCGCCCCTCCCGGAGGTAACGCACTGTGCTCAGCTCAGACACGGCTTTTTGAGGCAGAACGGCGCTCTTTGGAGGTACAGGACCCCTTTTTGAGCCCCCCCCCCCCCCCCTACCTACGGTCCCCCCACGCACGCCATCTCGTCGGCCAGCTCGTCCTCGCCGGGCGCTGCCCGCAGCGTCTCCTCGTCGCTGTAGACGGCGGCGGTGGTGGTGCTGTGGGGCGGCGGTGCGCGGTGCCGCCGGGTCAGGAGGTCGGCGGCGGCGCTCTCCATCTCGTCCATGGTCATGTCGCACGCGTCTGCGATCTCCCGCTTGGCCACGGCCACGAATTTCGGGTCGCGGGCGAACAGCCCCAACCCTTCCGAGATCAGCACCTTGAGAGGGGAACGGCGGCGATGGGGTGTGGGTTTGTGGGGGGGGGGGGGGGGGAACTGCTTTGAGGGAGGGGGGAGGGGTTCATCAGGTGATGCACTCACAGCCTCCACCAAACTGTCGGCCGAACCGCGGCCCAGCGGCTCCCGCAGGCGGAGCGATCCCGATGGGAACCAGCGCGACAGCGGGGGGAGGCTGCCGCCCCCGCCCCCCCCCGGCGGCGCTCCTCCTTCCACCAGGATGAGGGGGAGCGTAGAGCACGTGGCCGCGCGCGGGGGGCCGTGGCCCACGCGTGGGAGGAGGAGCCCAGGCGCCACGTGTCGGAGCTGCCGTAACCCTGCGAAGGGGGGGGGGGGGGGGGGGGGGGGGAGAACGGGACGGAACGATGCGTGCGTGGGGGAGGGGGGGAGGCGCGGGGGTGGGGGGGTGGATCCGGGCCATCCCACGCGGTCGGTACCTGCGGCCTCGCGGGACCCGGCGGTCCCGAGGGGGTGTAGGTGCCCGGGATGGGTTCGTCCTCGCAACTGCCCTGGCGCCTCAGGCACTGGATGGTGAAAGAGGGCTTCCGGCCTGTGGCCACGCCCCCTCTTATTATCAGGAATGCTGATAAACCGCAGGCCCCGCCCATCCCCTGAGCTATGCCACGCCCACTCCGCAATCCCACCAATCAGAAGTGCCATGTGCATATCGGCCACGCCTACCTCAACCCCAACTCGAACCACGTGCGCGTAGGCCACGCCCACCCCTTAACCCCAACTCAAACCACGTGCAAGTAGGCCACGCCCACCCCTGTAACCCCGCCAATCAGAAATGCCACCTGCACATAGGCCACACCCACCTCTTATCCCCAACTCAAACCATGTGCACATAGGTCACGCCCACCCCGTAACTCTACCAATCAGACACGTCATGCGCGCATTGGCCCCGCCCACTCCACGCTCTCCTTCCACAACCCCTCCGTTCCCCCCCCCCCCCCCCCCCACCTCCTACCCGCGGGGGTGGGCGGCAGCAGTCGGCGCCGCTTCAGCTGCTGCCCCTCCATGGTCCCCCCGGGGCCGCGCAGCGCGAAGTGCCGGGTGGGCAGCGGCAGAGAACCGCCCCTCTGGGACAGCCCTGCCCAGCGCGGGGGCTGCGGGGCGGCTGTGGGTCCCGGCTGCCTGCGGGGTCGGGGGGGGGGGGGGGGAGGAATAAACACAAGGGCGTATCGCAGAGGGCTCCAGAGGGGCTCGTGCCCCCCCTCCCTCCGCCCCCCATTACCTGTCCGCTGTCCACGGGAGCCGCGGGGCCGCTCCCTGCACATCCTCCTCGCCGCCGACGTCCCCCGGCTCCTCCCGCTCCTCGGGGGGCTCCTCCTGCCCCGCAGCGGGGAGGGGGGGGCCGGGACCCCCGGCCGAGTGCTGCCGCCTGAACAGGTGTGTGGGGGGAAGTGCCCAGTGGGGAGGTGACCCCTCAGTCCCTCCCCTACGGGAACCCCGAGTGTTGGGACCCTCCGACCCTACATGCCTCCTACTGTCACGGACCCCCCCGCAGCTCCCCCTTTGTCCCCAGTGTTGGGGTTTCCCAGCTCTCACTGGAGGGAACACTCCCCCCCCCCGCCCCCCCCTCCATCCCGTCTGGCTCCATTCCCCCTCCCCTCACACATACACACTGGTCGGGACTCCTCCAGCCCTTCCCCCCCTAGAGAGGGGGGCATAATTTCAGAGCCCCCTTCCCTATGTAGAGAATTTCCCGTATCCCAATAGGAACGCCAATACTGAACCCTTTCCCCCTTGGGCACACCCGAGTGTTGAACCCCTCCCCTTCCCCCTCCCCCTCCCCTCCCAACCCCCTTCCCCACTGGGGATCCACCCCTCCCTTCCCCTCCCCTTTTCCTCCGCCCCTTCCTTCTCCATTGATGACCCCAAATCACGACCCCCCCCCCCACCCCCCCCATTCCGTACCTGCCCCCGTGCCGCTGTGTGACGCCGTGGGGTGGGGGCGCGGGCTCCTCCCCTTCGCTGGGGCTGGGGGGGCCCTTGGGAGCGTCCCCCCGCCCCGGGGAGTCGGGTGCGGAGCCATACAGAGCCTCGGGTGCCTGCAGGACGGGGGGCGGGGCTTTCCTGAGTGGGCGTGGTCACCCGGTGGGCGGGGCTCGTGGGGGCGGGGAGGGGCGGTCTTACGGCGTAGGTGAGCTGCTCTTCCTCCTCCTCTTCCTCCTCCGCTCCGGCGCCTCCGTCTTCCCCCAGGTCACAGCTCAGCGCCCGCCGCATCTCGGGCCCCAGCGCCTGCAGGGTCTGCAGCCCGGCCTGCCGCAGTGCGGGGAGGGGGGGGTTGACCGGGGGGGGGGAGGGGGTCCTCCACGGCCCCATCTCCTCCTCCCCACCGGCCTGAGCCCCCCCCTCCCGCCCCCTTTTCCCCACCTGCAGGGCGCGCTCGTTGCTGGGGCTGGCGCTGGCGCCCAACATCCCGCGCTCCTTCCGCCGCCGGAACTTGCGGAAATAGTCCTGGATGAGGAAGGTGGCGTAGAACTTCCCCACGGTCACCTCCTCCTCTGTGTTTAAGTGGGGGGGGGGGGGGGGAACAGCGTTAGGGGCAGCAGGAGCCCTCCCCCACCCCACCGGCTCCAACAGCCACCATGAGCCCTCCTGTACCGCGTCCTCAAGTGCCCTCAGTGGGCACTGAGACTGCGGTGCCCCCGCGCCACCCCACCCCAGGACCCCTCTGCTGTGTCCTCAAGGGCCACCAGGACCCCCCACCCCAGCCCCCGAGTGTCAGAGGGACCTCCGCACCCCAAGTGTCACCAGGACCTCCCCCCCCCACACACGGTGGCAGGAAGGAAAGGGGACACCCCCCCGCTCACCCTCGGGCGGTGGGATGACCTCGTCCAGCAGTTTGGGCTTCGTCCGCTTCCAGATCTTCTTGATGACGGCCCTGAGCTCCTTGTTGGCCACGTCCAGGTTCCCTTTTTTATTTTTTTTGGGGGGGGACACAAAGCAGTGTCACCCCTCCTGTCCCCTAGAGGGGGGGTCTCATCCTCCCCCCCCACCTCTGCCACCCCAAACCTTCGGTCTTGATCTTGAGGGAGGTGCGGACCAGGGCGAACAGCGTGGCGTTGAAGGTGACGGTGCCGTCCGAGTTGAGGGGCATGTTCATGGCCACCAGGCGCTGCAGGAGTGGGGGGGAAGGGGGACAAGGTGACACCTGGTGACCCCCCCAGCCTCCCCCCTTCCTCCCCTTCTCCCCCCCCCCCCCCCAGCACCTTGCAGGCCACGCGGTGCGGGCAGAGCTTCCCGAAGCCCAGCGGAGGTTGGATGCGGCGCAGCAGTGTCACCACGTCCAGGTGCTTGATGCGGCCCCTGTGGCGGGGACAGGGACGGGGACGGGGACAGGGACAGAGACAGGAGGGGGACAGGGACAGGGACAGGAGGGGGACAGGGACAGGAGGGGGACAGGGACGGGGACAGGAGGGGGAGAGGGTCATGGACAGGGACAGGAGGGGGGTAGGGATGGGGACAGGGACAGGGACAGGGATAGGAGGTGATGGTGATGGGGTGTGATAGTGATAGAATGATGGTGACAGTGATGGAGCGGTGACAGTGAGAGGGTGCTAATGGGGTAACGGGGAGGGTGATGGTGACAGGAGGGTGACAGTGACAAGAGAGTGACAGGTGATGGTGACAGGAGGGTGATGGTGACAGAACAACAGGAGGTGACAGTGACGGGGTGACAGTGATGGGATATGATGGTGACAGGAGGGTGATAGTCACAGGTGATGGTGACAGGAGGGTGACGGTGACAGAACAACAGGAGGTGACAGTGACAGTGATGGGATATGATGGTGACAGGAAGGTGACAGTGACAGGTGATGGTGACAGGAAGGTGATAATGACAGGGTGACGGTGACAGTGATGGGATCTGACAGTGACAGGTGATGGTGACAGGAAGGTGACAGTGACAGGCTGACGATGACAGGGTGACGGTGACAGACCTGGCAGCGGGGTCGTACTCGGACCAGACACGCTTGAACTCATCCAGGTGGTGGGGGCCGAGGATGGACCAGTCCCGCGTCAGGTAGTCGAAGTTGTCCATGATGACGGCCACGAAGAGGTTGATGATCTGGAGGTTGGGGGGGGAGGGGTGGGGGTGTTTGCGATGGGGCCGCCGTGGGGCGGGGGGCTTGCTGTGGGGCGGCGCCGTGGGGCTCACCAGGAAGGCGCAGAGCATGAAGAAGCTGATGAAGTAGACGATGGCGAAGTTGCTGCCGCAGGTGAACTCCTCGCCGGGGCCCGCGTCCGACTCGGGGTCGCAGCGCTTGCCGGGCAGGCTGGCCAGCATGATCTCCTGCCAGGCCTCCCCAGTGGCACACCTATATAGGGCCAGAGGGGAACCCATGGGGTCCTGCAGAGCCCCTCTGGCTGCCCATATAGAGGGGGGGGGTGGTTGTCCTGACCCCCATATTCGTTATGGTGATCCTACAACAAGTCTGGGATCCTGAGGAAGCCAAAAGGAACCATCCAGTGACCCCCAGACACTCACAGGGACTCTATGGGACCCAGAAACTCTACAGAACCATCTAGGGACTCCCAGACCCTCATAGGGACCCTATAGAACAATGCAGTGACCCGCAGTCCCCATAGGGGCCCTCTAGGACCCCACAGACCCCACAGAGCCATCTAGTGATGCACAGACCCTCATGGGGACACTGTGGGGACAGTGCAGTGACCCTCAGCCCCCCTAGGGGCCCTAAGGACCCCCAGACCCTACAGAACAACACAGTGACCCCCAGACCCAAATAGGACCCCCCTCAGACTGCCCTGGGGGCCCCCGGCCCCACCTGAAGAGCAGCAGCACAGCCTGCGGGAAGGTCTGGAAGTTGTTGTTGCGGTTGATCTGGGTCCCGTCCTGCAGGGCCACCTTCCCAAAGGTCTGAGGGGAAAGAGGAGGAGGAGGGTGGGGGTGGGGGGTGGGCACAGAAGCGGGCGTGCTGCGGGACCCCCACCCTCACACACACACATGCGTGTGTCCCTCACCTGCATGCCGATGACGGCGTAGATGAAGAAGATCATAGCGATGAGCAGCGCGACGTAGGGCAAGGCCTGAGGAGATGGGGTGGTGAGGGGCTCCCTGGTGGGTGGGTGTGTCCCCCCCACCCCATAATAACCCCCCCCCCCCCCCCATCCCCGCTGCCCCCCCGCTGTTGTCCCACCCACCTGGAAGGACTTCACGAAGGTCCAGAGCAGCGTGCGGATGCCCTCACCCTTGGACAGCAGCTTCACCAACCGCATGACGCGGAACAGCCGGAAAAAGGTGATGGAGATGCGGGAGCTGTCCTCCGAGCTCTGCAGGGGGGTGTGGGGGGGACACAGGAGAGGTCATGAGGAGCCCAGAAAGCCCCCCCCAGATCTTGGGGACACCCCTGGGGATGTCCCTACCTCACCGACGTGACCCCCGTTCTGTCACACGCAGATGGAGATGGATGGAAACAGGTGAAGGTGACGGATGGATGGATGGAGGTGAACATGGGGGTCCCAAATAGCAGGGACCCCCACTCCAAGAAAAAATAGTTCTGGGGGCCCCCCCCTCTCTCCCCCCCTTCCTGCTGAGGAAGAGGAGTGACTCACGTTGACCTCAGTGACGGCGATGTCCACCACACTGCCCACCACGATGAGGGCGTCAAAGGTGTTCCAGGCGTCACAGAAGTAATGCTGGGGGGTACATTAATGGGGGGGGACCCCATAAGAGGACCCCCCACCCCCACCCTGCGTGACCCTCAATCCCCCCTGTCACTCCCCCAGGGCCCTACCCGCGGTTTGAAGGCGATGATCTTGAGCACCATCTCCACGGTGAAGAGCCCGGTGAACACCATGTTGAGCAGGTCCATCACGTAGTTGAAGGGCTTGGACTGCTCGTAGTGCTGGGGGAGGGGGGATTAATTGCCCCCTCGGGCCTCTACCTGCCCCTCCAGCCCTCCTTCTGCCCCCCAAGACCCTTAACTGATTCCCCCTATGGGTGCTCTAACTGCCCCCAGGGGCCCTAATTTCCACACCTCAGTGCCCCCTTCACTGCCCCCCTAGGCCCTCAATTGCCCCCCAGGGCAGCTTTAACTGCCCCCAGTTTCTCTAACTGCCCCTCTGCTGTCCCTTACTGACCCCCTGGGCCATCTAACTGCTCCCCACAGCCACTAATTGCACCGGTTATCACCCCTTACAGTCCCCCTTTAATTGCCCCCGGACTCCCCATGAGACCCCCAGGTGTGCTCCGCCTGCCCCCACTCTGCCCCTTACAGACCCCTGTGACCCTTTAACTGTCCCCAGATGTCCTAACCACCCCTCTGGGGGTCCTTACTGCCCCCAAAGGACATTTAATTGCCCCCCAGCGTCCAAATCACCCCCATACCACCCCTTACTGACCCCCCCCCCATGATCCTTTAATGGCCCTCAGAGCCTCCAGGAGACTTCTGGGGGCACCTCAACTCCCTCCAGGTCCCTACCTGCCCCCCACTCCCCCCAAAAACAGCCCTTCCCCCCCTCCCCCCACCTGCACGGCCAGGGCGATGGTGTTGAGCAGGATGAGGACGAACATGATGTACTCGAAGGCGGTGGAGTTGACCATGGCCCACACGCGGTATTGGCTGCGGTTCTTGGGGATGTACCTCCGCAACGGCTGTGCCTTCAGCGCGTACTCCACGCACTGCCGCTGCCGGACAACACCGGCACGCAGCGACATCAGGAGGGGGGACAGCGGGAACGGGGACGTCCGGCATCAGGATTGCGGGACACCGGGATGGGGGGACACACAGGTGGGTGACAATGGGGCTAAGGGACACCGGGACGGGGTGACAGTGGGACTAAGGGACACCAGAATGGGGTGACAATGGGACTAAGGAACACCGGGACAAGGTGACAAGGGGACTAAGGGACACCGGGATGGAATGACACCCAGGTGGGTGACACTGGGACTAAGGAACACCGGGACAGAGTGACACCCAGGTGGGTGACAATGGGGCTAAGGGACACCGGGATGGGGTGACACCCAGGTGGGTGACAAAGGGACTAAGGAACACTGGGACGGGGTGACAATGGGACTAAGGGACACCAGGACGAGGTGACACCGGGATGAGGTGACACCAGGACAAGGTGACACTGGGATGAAGTGACACCGGGACGGGTGACACCAGAACGAGGTGACACTGGGATGAGGTGACACCGGGACGGGTGACCCCACACTGACGTGCACCTGGTTCTTGTCCAGCTCGCAGTTGCGATACTCGCTCTCGCCCTGCGCACGGAAGGTGATGATGACGAAGCCGACGAAGATGTTCATCATGAAGAAGGCGATGACGATGATGTAGACGATGAAGAAGATGGAGATCTCCACCCGGTAGTTGTAGATGGGGCCCTGGTCCTCCGCGTTGGCATCGATGGCTTTGTACAGCAGCCTGATGTGATGTGATATGGGGGTCGGCGTCCTCCTGGGGGGGGGGGAGGGGAGGAAGGGGTGGCACGGGGGTGTCATCGTGCGGGGGGACTCACGCGGGCCACCCCTCAAAGGTGGAGACGGTGAAGAGTGCCATCATGCCCGCCAGCACGTTGTCGAAGTTGAAGTCGCTGTTGTGCCACAGGCGCTCGCGCACCGATGGGTGCGACACGTCCCCGTCCTTGTACACCAGGAAGGTGCCCCTGCGGGGGGGTGGGGGCATCGGGGGGGACGGGGACACCAGGGGGATGGGAGCACCAGGAGGATGGGGACAGGGACACCAGGGGGACAAGGACAGAGTGGGGATGGGGACACCGGGGGATGGGGGCAGCATGGGGATGGGGACAGGGAGATCAGAGGGATGGGGACAGAGTGGGGATGGGGACACCAGATGGACGGGAGCACCACGAAAATGGGGACAGGGACATCAGAGGGATGGGAACAGAGTGGGGACAGAATGGGGACAGGGACACCAGAGGGATGGGGACAGAGTGGGGATGGGGACACCAGATGGATGGGAGCACCAGGAGGATGGGGACAGGGACACCAGAGGGATGGGGACAGAGTGGGGACATCAGCACTCAGACACGGTGACACATGGGGACAGCCCCTACATGCACACACTCCCCCTGCTCTCCTGACTCACCGCTGACACTCCAATACACTCGGACTCAACACACAGCCGGTGTCGCTGGAGCTGTGCTCACACTCAGCTCACACCCCCAGCACTCCTAGCTCACACTCCACACCCTGCACTAACTCACAGTCCACATACAACCTGAACTCGCACTCAGCCCACACTCACATGCAACACCCACAACTCACACTCCACCTACAACCCACACTCACACCTCACACTCCATGTACAACCTACACCCCACACACCCCACACTCACACCTCACACCCTACACACCACCTCCTCAGCCTCCCCTCACACCCTCACTCACGCTCGGGCACCCACTTGCACTCCCCAGGCGTGTGCTTGGCCTCGTCCGTGCAACTGTAGAACTTGCCCTGGGAGGGGGGGGAAGCAGCAGTCAGAGGGGAGGGGGGGGGCAGGGAACCCATCTGGGGGTCCCGGGGGGGTCCCGGCCCCTCGGGGGGAGGGGTCAGAGGGGCTCACCTTGAAGAGCTGCACCCCGATGCAGGCGAACATGAACTGCAGCAGCGTGGTGACAATCATGATGTTGCCGATGGTGCGGATGGCCACGAAGACACACTGCACCACGTGCTGGGGGGGGACAGCACGGTGAGGGGGGGGGGGGAGGGGATGTTGGGGACACCGCCGTGCTGGGGGGGGACTGCGGGGGGGTGTGACATGGGGACACGGGGTGTTGGGGACAGCGTGGCACCGGGAGTTGGGGATATGGGGTGTTGGGGATGGAGTGGCACTAGGAGCTGGGGAGCCCGAGATATTGGGGACACCAGGACACAAGGACAGTGTGACACCGGGTGTTGAGGACAGCAGGATACGGGGACAGTGTGACACCAGGTGTTGGGGACACAAGGACAATGTGACACCGGGTGCTGGGGACAGCACGAGGACAATGTGACACCAGGTGCTGGGGACAGGAGTACAGCGTGACACCAGGTGTTGGGGACACGAGGACACTGATGAACCAGAGACACACACCGGTGGCAGCACTACCGCAGTCACACCCTGTGTTAGGAGCCCCAGTGCTCCCAGTCACACCAGTACACCCAGCAAGCTGCCCTGGGCGCCTCCCAGTCCCTCCCAGTGCCCCTCAGCAGTGTACCTTGAGGCCCTTGGCGCGGTTGATGGCTCGCAGGGGCCGCAGGACACGCAGGACACGCAGGATCTTCACCACAGAGATGGCACTGGAGCTGAGGGGGACACCAGTGCGCCCAGTTAGCTCCCAGTGCCACCCAGCAGCACTCTCGGTGCCACTGCCAGTAACCTTAACCCATGTTCCCAGTGCCCCCTGTGCTGTGCCCAGTGCCCCAGTGGTGCTCCCAGTGCTTCCTGGTGTTCCCAGAAGCACCTCCGGTGTCCCCAGTGGTGAACCCAGTGCTTTCCAGTGCCCCCAGTGTGCTCCCAGTTCCCTCCAACACACCCCAGTGTCCCAGCTGCGTACCCAGTAGCACTTCCAGTCCCCAACCCATCCCCCCAGTGCCTTCCAGTATCCCCAGCAACACTCCCAGAACACCCCCGTGGCACTCCCAGTGTCCCCCAGTGCCCCCAGCCCACATTCCCAGTGCTCCCAGTGCTTACTGGATGCCGAAGGAGACGAGGGAGACGCCGACCACCAGCAGGTCAAGGAGGTTGAACCAGTTGCGGCAGAAGGAGCCTTTGTGCAGGAAGGCGCCGAACGCCGTCATCTGGGGGAGCCCGTGAACCCAAGAGCTGGAGACCTCCCCCCAAAAAAAGCCATACCACCCCGCAACCCTCCACCCCCCAAAAAACACCCTCGGGTCCCCCCAACCCCCCTCAACCCTCTCAGTACCTTCAGCAGGATCTCCACGGTGAAGATGGAGGTGAAGGCGTAGTCAAAGTAGCCCAGGATCTGGGGGGGGGGGGATGAATGGGTGACCCAAGGACCCCCTCAGCACCCCCCAAATACCACCCCACCCCTAAACACACACCCCCAACCTCCAATCAGCCCCCCAACTCCCAAACACCCTCCCAGTGCCCCCCCAAATGACCCCTCAGTCCCTCCCACCCACCCCGCATGTGGATCCCATGTGGGGTTGGGGTGAGGGAGCCTCCCCAGTCCTTCCCAGTTCCCCCCCGCCCAGTTTGCCCAGTATCCCACGTGGTTGCGGGGCGAGTGGGCGCGCACGGGGTCCTCGGCGGCCAGCGAGACGCTGCTGAGGATGATGAAGACGAGGATGAGGTTGGTGAAGACGTGGTGGTGGATGAGAGCGTGGCACCGCACCCGCAGCCTGCCCGGAGCACAGGTCAGCACCTCCCAGTGCTCCCAGTACACCCCCCACATCCCCAAATCCTGTAAGCCAGGCACCCCCCATTGCTCCCAGTTTCCCTCAGTCTGTATCCCTACCCCCAGCGTCTCCAGTTCCAATTCTCCCAGTTTGTGGCCCAGAGCTCCCAGTCTGCATCACCAGGTTCAGTATTCCCAGTTCCAATTCCCCCAGTGCCCCCAGTTTGTATTCCCAGTCCCAGTGTCCCCAATGCCAGGGTCCCCACTCCCTCCAGTACCCATCTCCAACCCCAGTTTCAGTGTTCCCAGTCCTTCCAGTACACCCCTCCAGTCCCAGTATCCACAGTGCCCCAGTTAATGTCCCCAGCCCCAGTATTCCCAGTCCCCCCAGTACATATCCCCAGTCCCAGGGTCCCCAGTTCTATCACCCCCAGTCCCGCCAGTACACGTCTCCATTCCCAGTGTCCCTAGCCCCAGTTTTTCCAGTGCCCTCAGTTTCTGCCCCCAGTCCCAGTGCTCCCAGTCCCCATAGCCTGTATTTCCAGTTCCCATCTCCAGTTCCTGTCTCCCCAGAACCAGTGAGTGATCCCAGTTTATGAGCCCAGACCGTCCAGTTTGTACCCCCAGTCCCCCCAGTCCATATCTCCAGTCCCACTGTCTCCAGTTTACATCATCAGACCCATTGCCCCCCCCCCCATGACCTCCATCCCCGAGCCCCCCCACCCTTAGTGTCCCCACCTCCCCACTCCCAGTGCTCCCAGTACCCCCCCCCAGTCCCTCCCAGTCCTCACGGGTTGGTGCTGCCCAGCAGGAAGAAGGCGCTGCCCTCGGGGATCGGTGCCACTTTGTTCTTGGGGGGCTCCTCCAGGCTCTCCAACCGATGCCCCCCCAGGCTGTCCCGCTCCCCCCCGGCTCCTTCATCACCTGTGGGGACCCACCAGTGTGTGTGTGGGGGGGGGTCCTTGTGTCTCCCCACAATGTGTGTGGGGGTCCTTCTGCCTGTCCCCTCCCCCTCTTTTCCCCCTTTGGGGACCCCGATGTGGGGCTGACCTTCCTCGCTGCCCTCCTCCTCCTCCTCCTCTTCCTCCTCCTCCTCCTCCTCCTGCTGCTGCTGCTCCCCTTCAACCTGGAGGCGAGCGTGCAAGGCCGTGCACATGAGTGTGAGGTCACGGGTTGGGCTGGGAGAGGGCGTGCACACACGCACTGGGGCGTGCAAGGGCTGTGCACACACATGTTGGGGTGCACGAGGGGTGTCGGGGTGCACAAGGGCCTGACGCTCGTGGTGAGGCGTGCATACGTGCTCACACTCACTCACCTTCACGCTCACGTCCTGGCTCCCCGCATTGGCCTCCGCCTCCCCGGCCTTGTCCCTGAGGTGGGGGTGGGGGGGACAAACTGGGGGGGCTCAGACACGGGACAGCAGTGCTCCCAATCCCCTTCCCCTTCCTCCTCGCCCCCCGGGTTTGGGGACCCCCCCCCACTCACTTCTTGCCCTCTGCCCCCGAGTTGATGTTGTCACCGTCCGCCAGGTTGTCCACCGCGATGGCCAGGAAGACATTGAGGAGGATGTCTGTGGGGAGGAAGGGGTTAACCATCGCTCCCAGTGCCTCCCAGTATCCTCCCAGTGCTTCCCAGTACTCTCCCAGTGCCCCCCAGTACCCCGCAGCACTCTCCAGTCTCACCTCAGTGCTTACCACTATCCCCAGGGCACCCCACTCTCCACCCAGTGCCTCCCAGTATCTCCCAGTCTCCTCCCAGTGCCTCCCAGTATCTCCCAGTCTCTGCCCAGTGCCTCCCATTATCCCCGCAGTGCACCCCTGACCCCTCAGTGCCTCCCAGTATCCCACAGTGCCCTTCAGTTCCCCTCCCAGTACCTTCTAGTATCCTCCCAGTGTTCCCCAGTCCCATCCCACTGCCTCCCAGTGCTCCCAGTGCCCCTCCCAGCGCTCCCAGTCCCTCTCAGTCTCTCCCAGTGCCCACGCACAGTTCCCACAGATGAAGAGGATGACAAAGTAGACGCAGACGAGCATCCCGGGGAAGACGGGGCCGCCGTAAGCCATGATCCCATCGTACATCACTGCGTTCCAGTCCTCTCCAGTTAGGATCTGGGCCAAAAACGGGAGGGAGGGGACACCCCAAAACCTCAGCATCCCCCTCCCAGTGCTCCCAGTACACTCCCGGTTCATGCACTGTGGCCTCCCAGTCCACCTCTGTCAGGCACCTGCAGGACTGTGATTTGGGGGGGAGGGGAAGATTTTCCAGCCGTATTTTGGGATCTCATCAAAGTATCAAAGTTTTTGGGTTAACCATGAAGTTTTGGGGTACCCTACAATATTTTTGGGGTCCCTAAAAGGGGTTTTGGGTCCCCAAAGGGGGTTTTGGGTCCCTAAAGGATTTTTTTCAGGTCCCCAAGGAATTTAGGGTCCCTAAAAGGGGTATGGGGTGAATAAAGGGGTTTTGGGGTCTCTAAAGAGGTTTTTGGGGTCCTTAAAAGTGTTTTTTAGAGTCCCTAAAGGGGGTTTTTGGGGTCCTTAAAGAGGGTTTTAGGGGCCCTAAAGGGAATTTGGAGTTCCTACAGGGGTTCTGGGGTCCCTAAAAGGGATTTTGCAGTTTCCCTGTGTGGTTTTAGTGTCCCTAAATGGGCTTTGGAGTCCCTAAAGGAACTTCTGCTTCCCTAAAAGGAGTCTGGGGTCTCCCTAGAAGGTTTTGGGGTCCCTAAGGGGGGTTTTGGGGTCCTTAAAGAAGGTTTTAGGGGCACTAAAGGGAATTTGGAGTTCCTACAGGGGTTCTGGGGTCCCTAAAAAGGATTTTGCAGTTTCCCTATGGTCTTAGTGTCCCTAAATGGGCTTTGGAGTCCCTAAAGCGTTTTCTGGTTCCCTAAAAGGAGTCTGGGGTCTCCCTAGAAGATTTTGGGGTCCCGAAGGGGGTTTGGGGCACCTGGAAGACGGTGAGCAGGGCCTGGGGGAAGGTGTCGAAGGTGCTGCGCTTGGTCTGCGTCTCGTCGAAGCTGAAGCGGCCGCCGAAGAGCTGCATGCCCAGCAGCGCGAAGATGATGATGAAGAGGAAGAGCAGCAGCAGCAACGACGCGATGGACTTCATGGAGTTGAGCAGCGAGCCCACCAGGTTGCTCAGCGACGCCCAGTGCCTGGAGGGAGCGGGTACTGGGGTTACTGGGAGCGCTGGGACGGGCTCCGCGGCCTCCCCCTGTCACCTCTAGGGGTCGCTGTGTCACCTTTGTCACCTTGTCACCTGTGGTGCTGTCACTGTCATCCCATCACCCTGCCATCCCTGTCATCCTGTTGTGCTGTCACTCTGCCATCACTGACACCCTGCTTTGTTAACACCCTGTCATCCCTGTCACTTTGTCATCTCTGTCACCCTGTTGTGCTATCATCCTGTCACCCTTGTCATCCCCGTCACCCTGTCATTTCTGTTGTGTCATTACTGTCATCCCTGTCACCCTGTTGTGCCATCACCCTGTCAACGTTGTCACCCTGTCATCCCTGTCGTGCCATCACCCTGCCATCTCTGTCACCCTGTCATCCTTGTCATCCCTGTCACCCTGTCATCCCTGTCAGTCACCCTGTCGTGACATCACTCTGCCATCCCTGTCACCCTGTTGTGCCATCACCCTGTCAACGTTGTCACCCTGTCATCCCTGTCGTGCCATCACCCTGCCATCTCTGTCACCCTGTCATCTTTGTCACCCTGTCATCCCTGTCAGTCACCCTGTCGTGACATCACTCTGCCATCCCTGTCACCCTGTCATCCCTGTTGTGCCATCACCCTGCCATCCTTGTCACCCTGTCATCTCCACACCCCACCTGGGTGTCCCCAGCACCCTGTCACCTTTTCCCCCTCACACACCAAACATCCACCCCACCCGGGTGTCCCCAGCACCTGTCCCCGTGGTGACACACACACCTGGTGACCTTGAAGACGCGCAGGAGGCGGACGCAGCGCAGCACGGAGATGCCGAGGGGCTCCATGGCGCCGCGCTCCACCAGCGCGGTCTCGAGCACTCCGCCGCACACCACGAAGCAGTCGAAGCGGTTGAAGAAGCTGGCGAAGTAACACGACGGCCCCAGCGCGTACAGCTTCAGCACCATCTCGGCCGCGAACAGCGAGAGCAGAGCTTTGTTGGCGTAGGCTGCGTGGGGGGGGGGGACTCTTTTGGGGTGTGGGGTGACAGCGTGGGGGTGGGGGCACTGACAGCTCCACGGAGGTGGAACGGGGGACGGGGGTGAGGTGGTGACAAGGATGGCACGGTGTCGGGGGCACCAGGGGTGACTCTGAGCCATCTGTCACCTCCAAGGAGCGACTGTTTGGTGGCACGGGGATGAGAGGGTGATGGGGACAATGTGGGGGTAGAGATGGCAGGGTGACAGGGATGGGAGGGTGACAAAGAGGAGAGGGTGACAGGGATGGGAGAGTGACAGGAATGGGAGGGTGACAGGAATGGGAGGGTGACGAAGAGGAGAGGGTGACAGGGATGGGAGGGTGACAGGGATGGAAGGGTGACAGAGACGAGAGGGTGACACAGTGACAGGAACAACAAACACAGTGACAGGGACAAGAGAGTGACAGTGATAAGAGAATGACAAAGATGACATGGTGACAGGGAGGAGAGGGTGACAAGGACAGCATGGTGACAGCGGCAAGGGAGTGACAGTGACGAGAGGGTGACGGGGACGAGAGGGTGATGGGGACAGAGACGAGAGGGTGACAGGGACGAGAGGGTGACAGGGACGAGAGGGTGATGGTGACAGGAATGAGAGGGTGATGGGGATGAAAGATGATGGGGATGAGGTGTTGGGGACACAGCGGGGGTGACACAGAGCCCCCTCCCACCTCCACGAAGAGGACAGGGGACAGGTCAGTGGCAGGGTGACACGGGGACCCCGTACCTTGCGTCTCGGTGAGCCACTGGGGCTGCCCGTGGTGCTCGGAGGCGATGGTGAGGGTGTTGAGGAAGACGAGGAGCAGCACGGTCCAGTAGAAGGAGACGGATTTCACAGCCCCGCGGCACCGCCGGCGCATCACTCGGTTCAGGCGGCGCAGACGGCGCCTGGAGGGGCGGATGAGGTGAGGTGGGGGGTGTTGGGGGGGCTGGGTTACACTTTGGGGGGGTTTTGGGGGTTGATGGGGGTGGTTGGGGGGGTACAGGGGGGGATTTGGGGGTTTTATGGAGGCGGTTTGGGGTATTATCGGGGAATTCAGGAGGTTACAGGGGTGGTTTGGGGGACACTGGGGGGGGTTGAGGATTTATGGGGGTGGTTTGGGGTACATCGGGGGATTTGAGGGTTCATGGGGGTGTTTTGGGGTACATCGGGGGATTTGAGGGTTTGTGGAGGTGGTTTTGGGTACACTGGGGGGATTTGAGGATTTATGGGGGTGATTTGGGGTACATCGAGGGAATCTGGGGGTTTGTGGGGGTGTTTTGGGGTACATCAGGAGGATCTGGGGGTTTATGGGGGTGGTTTGGGGATACATCAGGGGAAGTTGGGGGTTTATGGGGGTGGTTTCGGGGTGTACTGGGGGAATTTAAGGATTAACGGCAGTGGTTTGGGGTAAGTGGGGAATCTGGGGATTTATGGAGGGTGGTGTGGGATATATGGGGGGAATTTGGGGGTTTATAGGGGTGGTTTGGGGTATATTGGAGGAATCTGGGGATTTATAGTGGTGGTTTGGGGTATACCAGGGGGATCTGGGAGTTTATGCAGATGGACTGGGGTACACGAGGAGAACTTGGGGGCATTATGGGGGTACAGTGGGGGAATTTGGCATTGGGGGGCACACAGATGCTGTTGGCTGTGTAGACTGGTGGGGTGGGGGGCACAGAGTGCCCCCATTTCTTCAACTCACCAGAATTTCGTCTTGGTAATTTTGCCCCTGGGGAGAGAAAATAAAGCATGGAGTCATACCAACAACAGGGGGGGTTGAGGGGCACAGAGAGAGTAAATGGGGGTCCTAGTGGTTGCAGGGAGTGGTCTAGGGGGTCAGTGCTGGGGTCCCTGGGGGTCGAGGAGCTGTGGGGGGGTCCCAGAGTCACTTGTGGTGTCCTGGGGGGGCGTCTATAAGGAGCTGTAGGGGAACCCCAAGGTCACTTTTGGGGAATGGGGTGGGGACAGGGAACAATGGGGGGGTCCCAGGGCCACTTTTGGGGTCTTGGGGGCTCTACAAGGAAATGTGAGAGGTCCCAGGGTCACATTTGGGGTCTGAGGGGGGGATAGGGAACTAAAGGCGGTCGCAGGGTCAACTCTGTGGTCCTGGAAGAGCTGTTGAAGGATCTGGAGGTAAACAGGGGTCGAGGGGTTGTGCCAGGCTCGATGCTGGGGGGCTCTAGGGGCTACGGGAGGTGCTGGGGGATGGGGGAGGGGGGGGAAGGGGCAGCGAGGAGCACCCTGGGTGGGGGTGCAGAGGGTCTGGGGGCTCCTGGGGACCCCGGAGCGGTGCTCACAGGCAGCGGTCGCAGGCGTTGGGCTGCGCTTCCTCCTCAGCCGCTGTCTCAGTGTTGACCGACGTCGTCTCGCTGCCGGGGAGGCTGGCTGCAAAATATGGGGGGGGGGGGGGGGGAACAAGATCAGCATCCCACAACGGGACAAAGGAGGGGGGCAGCCCCGATCTGGGGGAGCATACCCCGAATTTAGGGTGGCGGTTTCTTTACCGTGGGTGTCGGTGGAGTGGCTGGCGTGCCGCAGCCACTTGAGGCGAGGTTTCCTCTTCCCCATCAGCTCCTCGGTGGTCAGGCCTGCGGGGAAGGGAGGGGGCAACAGGGTGACAAAAGGAAGGGGACACTCACACACACACACACACACACACACACGCACACGTATGTGACATACGGTGCTTCTCGTGCTCGTCCTCGTCCCCCTCCAGGTCCTCGGCCTGCGTGATCCAGTCCATGTAGCCCCGCAGGTCCTCCTCCATCTGCTGCTTCTCCCGCAGCTTCTGGAAGTCTCCTCGCGCTTTGGCCTTCTCACGCTCCTTGGAGAACTCCCTGAGGGGGCGGACACGCGTGGCACACACTAACGACACGCTAACGACACGCTAACGACATGCTAACGACACGCTGTCAGGCTGCTCACCCGCTCAGCACCCCCAGCACCAAGTTGAGGACGAAGAAGGAACCGAAGATGACGAGGCTGACGAAGTAAATCCAGGGCAGCTCGTGGCCCATGGCGTCCTGCATCTGGGGGGGCATAATGGGGTCAAGGGGGGGGGGGGGCTGCGGTGGTCTCAGGGGATTTGGGGTCACGCTGGGGGCAGTGGAATTCGGGGGGACCCCATGGGGTGACATTTGGAGTGACTTTAGGGTGATGTTGGGGGGGCTGGAATTTGGGGTGACCCCATGGGGTGACTTTGGGAGACGTTAGGGGTGGGTTTGAGGGGGTGGAATTTGGGGTGACCCCATGGGACATTGGGGTGACTTTGGGGGACATTTGAGGTGACAACATGGGATGATACTTGGGGGGATTTGGGGGGAAATTTGGGGGTGCTTTGGTTGCTTTTTGAACTGACAATGTGGGACAATATTCTGGATATCTTGGGGGAGGACATTTGGGGGTGATTTTGGGGGAACTTAGGGGTGACTTTGGGGGACATTCGGGAGTGACTTTGGGAGATATTTGGGGTGACTTTAGGGAGCGAATTTGGGAGATATTTGAGGGTGACTTCGGGAGAACTTTGTGGTGACTTTAAGGGATATTTGGGGGTGAATTTGGGGTACATTTGGGGCTGACTTTATGAGACTTTCAGGAGCGACTCTGGGGGACGTTTGGAGGTGACTTTGGGGGATATCTGGGGTGGCTCCACAGAGTGCCACCGTGGGATCCCTGTGGTGGCTCTGGGTGACACTGAGGCAGGCAGAATGTGTGGTAACCCCGTGGGGAGGAGGGGTGGAAATCAAACAAAGCAGAAAGGCAGCGGGGTCTGCCCACCCAGCCGGTGCTGGGGGGAGGATGGGGATACATTTTGAGGTGCTCCCCAGGGAGGGGGGGGGCTCACCCAATAGAGGACGTCGGTCCACCCTTCCATGGTGATGCACTGGAAGACGGTGAGCATGGCGAAGAAGAAGTTGTCGAAGTTGGTGATGCCGCCGTTGGGGCCCTCCCAGCGGCCCCGGCACTCGGTGTTGTTCTGCAGGCAGGCGCGGCCGTGCCCCGAGAAAGCACAGGGCGAGGGGTCGTCCTCCGATTCCAGGTCTGGGGGGGGGGGAAAGGGGGGTCCAGGGGGCTGTTAGCAACCCCACAGTGGGGTTAGGGGGCAATCTGGGGGATGCAGGGGGGGGTGGGGGGGTCGTTAGCACCCCCACAGTGGGGTTAGAGGGCAGTATGGAGGATGGAGTGGAAGTCTGGGGTTGTTAGCAACCCCACAGTGGGGTTAGGGGGCAGTCTGGGGGATGGAGTGGGGGGTGGGGGGTCATCAGCACCTCCACAATGGGGTTAGGGGGCAGTTTGGGGGATGGAGGGGGTTGGGAGGTCTTTACCACCCCCACAATGGGGTTAGGGGGCAGTTTGGGGGATGGAGGGGGGGCTGATGGGTGAGGGGTGGTGAGAGAGGCCTCCTCTGGATGGGGGAGGGGGAGGTTTGGGGGTGGGGAGGTCACAAGGAGGTCTCTGGGGGAACTTTTAGGGTGCGGGGGGGTCCTAGTACACCACTGTGGGGTGATGATGGTTGATGGAGGAGGGGATGTGGAGTCCTGGAGCTGTGGGGTGCAGGAGTCCCAGCAAAAGATGGCCAATGTGTGGGGGGGTCTTGAGCAACCCTGGGTGGGACAAAGGAGGCAGGGGGTCCTAAAACCCCTTTGGGAAGTGATATGGGACAGCCAAGGGCTCCATGGAGTCCCAGGGATGGGGCATTCTCCCGGTGTACAGAAGCAGGTGTACAATGAGGGGAGGGTGTCCTGGAATATTCGGGTGATTTTAGGGGGGCAGGGGGTCCTAGGACCCCCCTGGGAAGTGATTTTGAACAGCTAGTAGAACTCTGAGGTCCCAGAGATGGGGGATTCCCCCGGTGCGCAGAAGAAGACATCCCAATGGGGAGAGGGGATCCTGGGCAATTTCAGGGGAGTCCTGGGCAATTTCAGGGGGATCCTATGAGATTCTGACAGAGATGGGGGGAGGGGAACCCCTCACCAGAGCCGATGAAGAAGCATGTCTTGTGCATGCGGCCGATGAAGAGCTCGAGGCCGATGATGGCGTAGATGATGATGACGAAGAGCACCAAGAGCGCGATGTGCAGCAGCGGCACCATGGCCTTCATGATGGAGTTGAGGACGATGTGGAGGCCTGGGGGGGGGGAGGGGGGGGAACCCCAGGGAGGGTGTGGGCAGGAAGAAGCTTGAGGATGAGGGGGGGGGGGGGCTCGGATTTGTCACCTCCCCCCTCCCCCTCTCACTGGGGACGCCGGAGACGAGGCGGAGGGGCCGCAGGACGCGGAAGGCGCGCAGCGCTTTGACGTCGAAGCCGCCCGGCTTGCCGCTCATGTGGTGAGCTTCGCCCGGTTTGTGGGACACCTGCTCCAGGATGACGCTGAAAAGCCTGCAGGGGGGAAGGGGGGGGGGGGGGGGGGCAAGAGGGGGGTCCTCGCCTCTTTGTGCCCCCCCAATCCCCCAGGGCAGGGTCTCACCCCACGATGACGATGACGAAGTCGAGGAGGTTCCAGCCGTTGCGGATGTAGGCGCTGGGGTGCAGCACCAGTCCGTAGGCGATGATCTTCAGGAACGTCTCCACCGTGAAGATGATGAGGAAGACGTACTCCACTTGTTCCTACCGTGGGGGGGGGGTATGAGGAAAAGGGGTTTTGGGGGGGCTGCTGGTGTCCCCATGGCCACCACAACCCTCCTTGGGGACAAGGGACCTCCAATGTCACATCTCCATGGCCACCACCCCCCCTTGGGGACAAAGGACCCCCAGTGTCACATCTCCACAGCCACCTTCATCACTCTGGGGACAAGGGACCCCCCCAGTGTCATATCCCCATGGCCACCTCCCTCCCCCTTGGGGACAAGGAATTCCCAATGTCACATCTCCACGGCCACCCCCCCCACTTTGGGGGACAAGGGACCCCCAGTGTCATATCCCCATGGCCACCCCCCCCACTCTGGGGACAAATGACACAGCCATCCCTTGCTGTGGTGGGGCGTGCAAGACAGATTAAGGGAAGGGCACTAAGTCCAGATTAATTCCACACCCCCCCCCCGTGTGCCCCCAACTAAGCAGCTTAAGGCAGTGGCACACAAGTGCGTGCGGGGACACGTGTGACACACGCCAAGCCCCCCCGCCCCTCCCAACCCCCCCCAGACATTGAATCGAGGACAGGGGGGTCCGTACCAGGTTGTGGTTGGCGGCGTTGGAGTCATCCTCGGGGAAGGGGATGTAGACCCCCAGCGCCACACAGTTGGCGAAGATGGTGGCGAGGATGAGGATGTCGAAGGGCCTGGGGGGATTCAAAAGGGAGGGGGGGGGCAACGGGAGGGGTTTCCCTATAACCGCCCCGAGCCCCAAATTGACCCCATACCCCCCAAAACTAGAACTTACTTCCACTCGACGATGCTGATGGCCGCTCTGCGGATGGGGTTGTTGAGGCGGAGGCAGAAGAGGGCGCGGGGGGAGCGATGGACCCCCCCGGTCCCCTGTCCCTTGTGCTTGGTGTGGGGTGGGCGGCGGTGCCGTTGCCCCGGGGGGGTCCCGCTGTCCATCACCCCCCCGTTGCTTTCAGTTCCTGACCACCCCAGGGGCTGCCCCATGGCTTCGGCCAATGGTGACAGCCCCTTGGGGGGGCCTGTGGGGGAAGCGGGGGGGGGTTGTCAGTGGGGTGGGCAGTGAGCCACCCCCGCCAATATAGTGAGACCCCCACACCTTTGAGGAACTGCCCCCACCCCCCCATCCCCAAATCTCCCTAAAGATGTCCCATATCCCCCTAAGACGCCCCCAAACCCCCACCATCCCCTTTGGGACACCCCCTAGGATCAAAACGACCCCACAGGGACTCCCCCCAGAACTTCCATAACACCTCTGGAACCCCCTCCCCCCCCCATCCCCCGGACCCCACATTCCCCTTGAGATTATCCCCCAGGCCCCCATATATCCCCTTTGGGCCCCCCTCCTGAACCCCACTTCCCCTTGAGACCCCTTCAGGACACCCCCTGCACTCACCCTCTCCGTTCTCCTCAGATTCCGACATCTCGGGGGGGGGGGGGTCTGGTGACCTGGAAGGCAGGTTGTGGTAATTTGGGGGTGGTTGATGTGGTTCTGGGGGGTGTGGGGAATCTTGGGGGGCTCAGGGAGTCGGGGAAGGGTGGGGGGGGGGAAGTGGGAGGGAATCTGAGGGAGGTTAGGGGGGGTCTGTGGGCTCCAGGCCCTCCCCAGGGCTCCTCCTGCAGCCTCACACTCGTTACTGCTGAGAGATTAAGGGCTTAACGAGGCCGGGATGGGGACATGCCCACGTGTGCAGTGGGGAATGGGGACACGGGTGGGCGAGGGGCAAAGGGAAAGGTCTGACCTCCACCATGAGCGCTGTTTTCTCCCCCTGCAGACCCCATCTGCCCCTCCCCCACCCCCACAGGCACCCTCAACCCCCCCCTTACGCCCCACGGCCATCACTTCCCCATCTCAGACCCCCAGCAGGTGCCATCCACCCCCAAGTAGTCACCATTTTCCCCTCCGCTGACCCTCACACCTCACACACCACCTCCCATGCACGGAGTGCCCACCATGAACCACATTTCCTATCGTGCCCCACATAAACTGCACTTCCCATCACACCCCACTGCGGACTACAACTCCCACCATGAACTACATTTCCCATCACACCCCACTGGGGACTACAACTCCCATCACTCCCCACTGCGGACTACAGCTCCCATTACACCCCAC
The DNA here is from genome assembly GCA_036925125.1 of Oreortyx pictus. Lineage (NCBI taxonomy): Eukaryota > Metazoa > Chordata > Aves > Galliformes > Odontophoridae > Oreortyx > Oreortyx pictus. The sequence goes on along the minus strand of JAUPFR010000358.1, from coordinate 1,483 downwards.
CAGGGACTACAACTCCCATCACTCCCCACTGCAGACTACACCTCCCACCAAGAACTGCATTTCCCATCATGCCCCAATGTGGACTACAGCTCCCATCATGCCCCATGTGGACTACGTTTCCCACTGTGCCCACCATGAACTACATTACCCATCATGCTCCGCTGCAGACTACAACTCCCATCATGCCCCGCTGCAGACTACAACTCCCATCATGCCCCACGTGGACTACATATTCGTTTCTCTTCGGCGTTCACGTTTGGCGGAGCGATCCCCCACGCACCCAGCGCTGTAATAAAAAGGGAACCCCTGCTGGACTTATTTAATTGTTGTACCAATTTATTTGGTCGGGTTTCTCGGCATCACAAGAATTGTTTGTTACTCTCTCAACACGCCGCTCGTTGGTAGCGGCAGTACCGGGAACGGCCGCTAGGTGGCGGCAGAGACAACGAGATCAAATGCATCTCCCGCTCTAAGACAAAAACAGCGCTCACCACATTCCGAAGTCTGGTTATAGACGGGACCAAACCTAAGGCTCAACTGTCAAACCTTGAAGGGGGAGAGCTCCTCATTGTTCCTGAAGAGAGACACCTGTTCGGTTATCTTGTTGGGACAGCAGGATGTCCATACTGCTTTCTTATCGGCAGTCTTATCAGTTTGATTTAAGCCCATCCAACACATCTGGCCCCACAGATAAATCAACAGGGAGCAGCACCTTTGCATCCACATGATTTGCAGTTGTCTTCACTGAATCAAGGAACTGAATTGGATTGAACCTGAACTAGGCATCACAGCTTGAGCAAGCAGGAAACTTTAGGAAGGAACTCAGGGACCATAGGAACACAGGTATGGCTGAACAGAGCTGCTGCCTGCAGCTCAATACAAGGGCGGTCCCATGAAGACGAGGACAGCACAATGGTACGTAGGGCGGTTGTTTACAGCACAACGGATGGTGCAGAGAAGTGGAACTGCAGTTTGCAACTCGGTGGGGGACTCGGTGAAGGAGGCAGATCTGCTGGCGACGTAATGTAATCCCTTCAACATCTGGAAGTTCACCACAGGGGACGTCACTCACCTTGGAATTTCTGTCCATATCTTTGGAACGCGATGACTATTAACATGTTACGCCTTCAAATGCGCCGTCGTTTCTCTCTTTGTTGGTAAAGGGCGAAACCTGCTGGACGTACTGCACCGCTGCGTCACGTTCCTGTCAGACTTCCCGCCATCACAACGTCGCCCTTTTTCCCTCCGGCAGACATCGGCAACCTTTAGCGGCTCGCTCACGGGGAAGGAGCGGAACGCAGACGCTCTCTTTTTGCTCTCTTCGGCGATTTTTAACCGAACGGAGCGGAGCTCCCCGCGCGACGTCCCCACAGGACAAGATGGCGGACAAAGGAGAGGGCAAAATGGCGGCTGCGCGGGAAGGCGCACTTCCGGCGACGGCCGGCGTCACGCGGCGGGAAGCGCGCCGCTCCACGTGACAGCG
>JAUPFR010000357.1:0-30020 GCA_036925125.1 Oreortyx pictus | reverse complement strand
GGAGTGGAGTGGAGTGGAGTGGAGTGGAGTGGAGAGGAGTGGAGTGGAGAGGAGTAAAACGGAGTGGAGTGGAGTGGAGTGGAGTGGAGAGGTGTGGAGTGGAGTGGAGAGGAGTGGAGTGGAGAGGAGTAAAACGGAGTGGAGTGGAGTGGAGTGGAGTGGAGTGGAGAGGTGTGGAGTGGAGTGGAGTGGAGTGGAGTGGAGTGGAGTGGAGTGGAGTGGAGTGGAGTGGAGAGGAGTGGAGTGGAGAGGAGTAAAACGGAGTGGAGTGGAGTGGAGTGGAGTGGAGTGGAGAGGAGTGGAGTGGAGTGGAGTGGAGTGGAGTGGAGTGGAGTGGAGTAGAGTGGAGTGGAGTGGAGTGGAGACGTGTGGAGTGGAGTGGAGTGGAGTGGAGTGGAGTGGAGTGGAGTGGAGTGGAGTAGAGTGGTGCGGAGCCGAGTGGAGTGGAGTGGAGAGGTGTGGTGTTGAGTGGAGTAGAGTGGAGTGGAGTGGAGTGGAGTGGAGTGGAGTGGAGTGGAGTGGAGTGGAGTGGAGTGGAGTGGAGTGGAGTGGAGTGGTGAGGAGTAAAACGGAGTGGAGTGGAGTGGAGTGGAGTGGAGTGAGTGGAGTTGAGTGGAGTGGAGTGGAGTGGAGAGGTGTGGAGTGGAGTGGAGTGGAGTGGAGTGGAGAGGTGTGGTGTGGAGTGGAGTGGAGTGGATTGGAGTTGAGTGGAGTGGAGTGGAGTGGAGTGGAGTGGAGTGGAGTGGAGTGGAGTGGAGTGGAGTGGAGAGGAGTAAAACGGAGTGGAGTGGAGTGGAGTGGAGTGGAGTGGAGTGGAGTGGAGTGGAGTGGAGTGGAGTGGAGAGGAGTAAAACGGTGTGGAGTGGAGTGGAGTGGAGTGGAGAGGTGTGGAGTGGAGTGGAGTGGAGTGGAGTGGAGTGGAGTGGAGTGGAGTGGAGTGGAGTGGAGTGGAGTGGAGTGGAGAGGAGTGTAGTGGAGAGGAGGAAAACGGAGTGGAGTGGAGTGGAGTGGAGTGGAGTGGAGAGGAGTGGAGTGGAGTGGAGTGGAGTGGAGTGGAGAGGTGTGGAGTGGAGTGGAGTGGAGTGGAGTGGAGAGGTGTGGTGTGGAGTGGAGTGGAGTGGAGTGGAGTTGAGTGGAGTGGAGTGGAGTGGAGTGGAGTGGAGTGGAGTGGAGCAGAGTGGTGCGGAGCGGAGTGGAGTGGAGTGGAGTGGAGTGGAGTGGAGTGGAGTGGAGTGGAGAGGTGTGGAGTGGAGTGGAGTGGAGTGGAGAGGTGTGGTGTGGAGTGGAGTGGAGTGGAGTGGAGTGGAGTGGAGTGGAGTGGAGTAGAGTGGTGCGGAGCGGAGTGGAGTGGAGTGGAGAGGTGTGGTGTTGAGTGGAGTAGAGTGGAGTGGAGTGGAGTGGAGTGGAGTGGAGTGGAGTGGAGTGGAGTGGAGAGGAGTAAAACGGAGTGGAGTGGAGTGGAGTGGAGTGGAGTGGAGTGGAGAGGAGTGGAGTGGAGAGGAGTAAAACGGAGTGGAGTGGAGTGGAGTGGAGTGGAGTGGAGAGGTGTGGAGTGGAGTGGAGTGGAGTGGAGTGGAGTGGAGTGGAGTGGAGTGGAGTGGAGTGGAGTGGAGTGGAGTGGAGAGGAGTGGAGTGGAGAGGAGTAAAACGGAGTGGAGTGGAGTGGAGTGGAGTGGAGAGGAGTGGAGTGGAGTGGAGTGGAGTGGAGTGGAGTCGAGTGGAGTAGAGTGGAGTGGAGTGGAGTGGAGTGGAGTGGAGAGGAGTAAAACGGAGTGGAGTGGAGTGAAGTGGAGTGGAGTAGAGTGGAGTGGAGTGGAGTGGAGTGGAGTGGAGAGGTGTGGAGTGGAGTGGAGTGTAGTGGAGTGGAGAGGTGTGGTGTGGAGTGGAGTGGAGTGGAGTGGAGTGGAGTGGAGTAGAGTGGTGCGGAGCGGAGTGGAGTGGAGTGGAGAGGTGTGGTGTTGAGTGGAGTGGAGTGGAGTGGAGTGGAGTGGAGTGGAGTGGAGAGGCGTAAAACGGAGTGGAGTGGAGTGGAGTGGAGAGGTGTGGAGTGGAGTGGAGTGGAGTGGAGTGGAGTGGAGTGCAGTGGAGTGCAGTGGAGTGCAGTGGAGTGGAGTGGAGTGGAGTGGAGAGGTGTGGTGTTGAGTGGAGTAGAGTGGAGTGGAGTGGAGTGGAGTGGAGTGGAGTGGAGTGGAGTGGAGTGGAGTGGAGTGGAGTGGAGTGGAGTGGAGAGGAGTAAAACGGAGTGGAGTGGAGTGGAGTGGAGTGGAGTGGAGTGGAGTGGAGTGGAGAGGAGTAAAACGGTGTGGAGTGGAGTGGAGTGGAGAGGTGTGGAGTGGAGTGGAGTGGAGTGGAGTGGAGTGGAGTGGAGTGGAGTGGAGTGGAGTGGAGTGGAGTGGAGTGGAGTGGAGTGGAGAGGAGTGTAGTGGAGAGGAGGAAAACGGAGTGGAGTGGAGTGGAGTGGAGTGGAGTGGAGTGGAGAGGAGTGGAGTGGAGTGGAGTGGAGTGGAGTGGAGTGGAGTGGAGAGGTGTGGAGTGGAGTGGAGTGGAGTGGAGTGGAGAGGTGTGGTGTGGAGTGGAGTGGAGTGGAGTGGAGTTGAGTGGAGTGGAGTGGAGTGGAGTGGAGTGGAGTGGAGTGGAGTGGAGTGGAGTGGAGTGGAGTGGAGTAGAGGGGTGCGGAGCGGAGTGGAGTGGAGTGGAGTGGAGTGGAGTGGAGTGGAGTGGAGTGGAGTGGAGAGGTGTGGAGTGGAGTGGAGTGGAGTGGAGAGGTGTGGTGTGGAGTGGAGTGGAGTGGAGTGGAGTGGAGTGGAGTGGAGTGGAGTGGAGTGGAGTAGAGTGGTGCGGAGCGGAGTGGAGTGGAGTGGAGAGGTGTGGTGTTGAGTGGAGTAGAGTGGAGTGGAGTGGAGTGGAGTGGAGTGGAGTGGAGTGGAGTGGAGTGGAGTGGAGAGGAGTAAAACGGAGTGGAGTGGAGTGGAGTGGAGTGGAGTGGAGTGGAGTGGAGTGGAGAGGAGTGGAGTGGAGAGGAGTAAAACGGAGTGGAGTGGAGTGGAGTGGAGTGGAGAGGTGTGGAGTGGAGTGGAGAGGAGTGGAGTGGAGAGGAGTAAAACGGAGTGGAGTGGAGTGGAGTGGAGTGGAGAGGTGTGGAGTGGAGTGGAGTGGAGTGGAGTGGAGTGGAGTGGAGTGGAGTGGAGTGGAGTGGAGTGGAGAGGAGTGGAGTGGAGAGGAGTAAAACGGAGTGGAGTGGAGTGGAGTGGAGTGGAGTGGAGAGGAGTGGAGTGGAGTGGAGTGGAGTGGAGTGGAGTGGAGTGGAGTGGAGTAGAGTGGAGTGGAGTGGAGTGGAGACGTGTGGAGTGGAGTGGAGTGGAGTGGAGTGGAGTGGAGTGGAGTGGTGTGGAGTGGAGTGGAGAGGAGTGGAGTGGAGAGGAGTAAAACGGAGTGGAGTGGAGTGGAGTGGAGTGGAGAGGTGTGGAGTGGAGTGGAGTGGAGTGGAGTGGAGTGGAGTGGAGTGGAGTGGAGTGGAGTGGAGTGGAGAGGCGTAAAACGGAGTGGAGTGGAGTGGAGTGGAGAGGTGTGGAGTGGAGTGGAGTGGAGTGGAGTGGAGTGCAGTGGAGTGCAGTGGAGTGCAGTGGAGTGGAGTGGAGTGGAGTGGAGAGGTGTGGTGTTGAGTGGAGTAGAGTGGAGTGGAGTGGAGTGGAGTGGAGTGGAGTGGAGTGGAGTGGAGTGGAGTGGAGTGGAGTGGAGTGGAGTGGAGAGGAGTAAAACGGAGTGGAGTGGAGTGGAGTGGAGTGGAGTGGAGTGGAGTGGAGTGGAGAGGAGTAAAACGGTGTGGAGTGGAGTGGAGTGGAGAGGTGTGGAGTGGAGTGGAGTGGAGTGGAGTGGAGTGGAGTGGAGTGGAGTGGAGTGGAGTGGAGTGGAGTGGAGTGGAGTGGAGTGGAGTGGAGTGGAGTGGAGTGGAGTGGAGTGGAGAGGAGTGTAGTGGAGAGGAGGAAAACGGAGTGGAGTGGAGTGGAGTGGAGTGGAGTGGAGTGGAGAGGAGTGGAGTGGAGTGGAGTGGAGTGGAGTGGAGTGGAGTGGAGAGGTGTGGAGTGGAGTGGAGTGGAGTGGAGTGGAGAGGTGTGGTGTGGAGTGGAGTGGAGTGGAGTGGAGTTGAGTGGAGTGGAGTGGAGTGGAGAGGAGTGGAGTGGAGAGGAGTAAAACGGAGTGGAGTGGAGTGGAGTGGAGTGGAGTGGAGAGGAGTGGAGTGGAGTGGAGTGGAGAGGAGTAAAACGGAGTGGAGTGGAGTGGAGTGGAGTGGAGTGGAGTGGAGTGGAGTGGAGAGGAGTGGAGTGGAGAGGAGTAAAACGGAGTGGAGTGGAGTGGAGTGGAGTGGAGAGGTGTGGAGTGGAGTGGAGAGGAGTGGAGTGGAGAGGAGTAAAACGGAGTGGAGTGGAGTGGAGTGGAGTGGAGAGGTGTGGAGTGGAGTGGAGTGGAGTGGAGTGGAGTGGAGTGGAGTGGAGTGGAGTGGAGTGGAGTGGAGTGGAGAGGAGTGGAGTGGAGAGGAGTAAAACGGAGTGGAGTGGAGTGGAGTGGAGTGGAGTGGAGAGGAGTGGAGTGGAGTGGAGTGGAGTGGAGTGGAGTGGAGTGGAGTAGAGTGGAGTGGAGTGGAGTGGAGACGTGTGGAGTGGAGTGGAGTGGAGTGGAGTGGAGTGGAGTGGAGTGGTGTGGAGTGGAGTGGAGAGGAGTGGAGTGGAGAGGAGTAAAACGGAGTGGAGTGGAGTGGAGTGGAGTGGAGAGGTGTGGAGTGGAGTGGAGTGGAGTGGAGTGGAGTGGAGTGGAGTGGAGTGGAGTGGAGTGGAGTGGAGTGGAGTGGAGAGGCGTAAAACGGAGTGGAGTGGAGTGGAGTGGAGAGGTGTGGAGTGGAGTGGAGTGGAGTGGAGTGGAGTGCAGTGGAGTGCAGTGGAGTGCAGTGGAGTGGAGTGGAGTGGAGTGGAGAGGTGTGGTGTTGAGTGGAGTAGAGTGGAGTGGAGTGGAGTGGAGTGGAGTGGAGTGGAGTGGAGTGGAGTGGAGTGGAGTGGAGTGGAGTGGAGTGGAGAGGAGTAAAACGGAGTGGAGTGGAGTGGAGTGGAGTGGAGTGGAGTGGAGTGGAGTGGAGAGGAGTAAAACGGTGTGGAGTGGAGTGGAGTGGAGAGGTGTGGAGTGGAGTGGAGTGGAGTGGAGTGGAGTGGAGTGGAGTGGAGTGGAGTGGAGTGGAGTGGAGTGGAGTGGAGTGGAGTGGAGTGGAGTGGAGTGGAGTGGAGAGGAGTGTAGTGGAGAGGAGGAAAACGGAGTGGAGTGGAGTGGAGTGGAGTGGAGTGGAGTGGAGAGGAGTGGAGTGGAGTGGAGTGGAGTGGAGTGGAGTGGAGTGGAGAGGTGTGGAGTGGAGTGGAGTGGAGTGGAGTGGAGAGGTGTGGTGTGGAGTGGAGTGGAGTGGAGTGGAGTTGAGTGGAGTGGAGTGGAGTGGAGTGGAGTGGAGTGGAGTGGAGTTGAGTGGAGTGGAGTAGAGGGGTGCGGAGCGGAGTGGAGTGGAGTGGAGTGGAGTGGAGTGGAGTGGAGTGGAGTGGAGTGGAGAGGTGTGGAGTGGAGTGGAGTGGAGTGGAGAGGTGTGGTGTGGAGTGGAGTGGAGTGGAGTGGAGTGGAGTGGAGTGGAGTGGAGTGGAGTGGAGTAGAGTGGTGCGGAGCGGAGTGGAGTGGAGTGGAGAGGTGTGGTGTTGAGTGGAGTAGAGTGGAGTGGAGTGGAGTGGAGTGGAGTGGAGTGGAGTGGAGAGGAGTAAAACGGAGTGGAGTGGAGTGGAGTGGAGTGGAGTGGAGTGGAGTGGAGTGGAGAGGAGTGGAGTGGAGAGGAGTAAAACGGAGTGGAGTGGAGTGGAGTGGAGTGGAGAGGTGTGGAGTGGAGTGGAGAGGAGTGGAGTGGAGAGGAGTAAAACGGAGTGGAGTGGAGTGGAGTGGAGTGGAGAGGTGTGGAGTGGAGTGGAGTGGAGTGGAGTGGAGTGGAGTGGAGTGGAGTGGAGTGGAGTGGAGTGGAGTGGAGTGGAGAGGAGTGGAGTGGAGAGGAGTAAAACGGAGTGGAGTGGAGTGGAGTGGAGTGGAGTGGAGAGGAGTGGAGTGGAGTGGAGTGGAGTGGAGTGGAGTGGAGTGGAGTGGAGTAGAGTGGAGTGGAGTGGAGTGGAGACGTGTGGAGTGGAGTGGAGTGGAGTGGAGTGGAGTGGAGTGGAGAGGTGTGGAGTGGAGTGGAGAGGAGTGGAGTGGAGAGGAGTAAAACGGAGTGGAGTGGAGTGGAGTGGAGTGGAGAGGTGTGGAGTGGAGTGGAGTGGAGTGGAGTGGAGTGGAGTGGAGTGGAGTGGAGTGGAGTGGAGTGGAGAGGAGTGGAGTGGAGAGGAGTAAAACGGAGTGGAGTGGAGTGGAGTGGAGTGGAGTGGAGTGGAGAGGAGTGGAGTGGAGTGGAGTGGAGTGGAGTGGAGTGGAGTGGAGTGGAGTAGAGTGGAGTGGAGTGGAGTGGAGACGTGTGGAGTGGAGTGGAGTGGAGTGGAGTGGAGTGGAGTGGAGTGGAGAGGAGTAAAACGGAGTGGAGTGGAGTGAAGTGGAGTGGAGTAGAGTGGAGTGGAGTGGAGTGGAGTGGAGTGGAGAGGTGTGAAGTGGAGTGGAGTGTAGTGGAGTGGAGAGGTGTGGTGTGGAGTGGAGTGGAGTGGAGTGGAGTGGAGTGGAGTGGAGTAGAGTGGTGCGGAGCGGAGTGGAGTGGAGTGGAGAGGTGTGGTGTTGAGTGGAGTGGAGTGGAGTGGAGTGGAGTGGAGTGGAGTGGAGTGGAGAGGCGTAAAACGGAGTGGAGTGGAGTGGAGTGGAGAGGTGTGGAGTGGAGTGGAGTGGAGTGGAGTGGAGTGGAGTGCAGTGGAGTGCAGTGGAGTGCAGTGGAGTGGAGTGGAGTGGAGTGGAGAGGTGTGGTGTTGAGTGGAGTAGAGTGGAGTGGAGTGGAGTGGAGTGGAGTGGAGTGGAGTGGAGTGGAGTGGAGTGGAGTGGAGTGGAGTGGAGTGGAGTGGAGTGGAGTGGAGAGGAGTAAAACGGAGTGGAGTGGAGTGGAGTGGAGTGGAGTGGAGTGGAGTGGAGTGGAGTGGAGTGGAGAGGAGTAAAACGGTGTGGAGTGGAGTGGAGTGGAGAGGTGTGGAGTGGAGTGGAGTGGAGTGGAGTGGAGTGGAGTGGAGTGGAGTGGAGTGGAGTGGAGTGGAGTGGAGTGGAGTGGAGTGGAGTGGAGAGGAGTGTAGTGGAGAGGAGGAAAACGGAGTGGAGTGGAGTGGAGTGGAGTGGAGTGGAGTGGAGTGGAGAGGAGTGGAGTGGAGTGGAGTGGAGTGGAGTGGAGTGGAGTGGAGTGGAGAGGTGTGGAGTGGAGTGGAGTGGAGTGGAGAGGTGTGGTGTGGAGTGGAGTGGAGTGGAGTGGAGTTGAGTGGAGTGGAGTGGAGTGGAGTGGAGTGGAGTGGAGTAGAGGGGTGCGGAGCGGAGTGGAGTGGAGTGGAGTGGAGTGGAGTGGAGTGGAGTGGAGAGGTGTGGAGTGGAGTGGAGTGGAGTGGAGAGGTGTGGTGTGGAGTGGAGTGGAGTGGAGTGGAGTGGAGTGGAGTGGAGTGGAGTGGAGTGGAGTAGAGTGGTGCGGAGCGGAGTGGAGTGGAGTGGAGAGGTGTGGTGTTGAGTGGAGTAGAGTGGAGTGGAGTGGAGTGGAGTGGAGTGGAGTGGAGTGGAGTGGAGTGGAGAGGAGTAAAACGGAGTGGAGTGGAGTGGAGTGGAGTGGAGTGGAGTGGAGTGGAGAGGAGTGGAGTGGAGAGGAGTAAAACGGAGTGGAGTGGAGTGGAGTGGAGTGGAGAGGTGTGGAGTGGAGTGGAGAGGAGTGGAGTGGAGAGGAGTAAAACGGAGTGGAGTGGAGTGGAGTGGAGTGGAGAGGTGTGGAGTGGAGTGGAGTGGAGTGGAGTGGAGTGGAGTGGAGTGGAGTGGAGTGGAGTGGAGTGGAGAGGAGTGGAGTGGAGAGGAGTAAAACGGAGTGGAGTGGAGTGGAGTGGAGTGGAGTGGAGAGGAGTGGAGTGGAGTGGAGTGGAGTGGAGTGGAGTGGAGTGGAGTAGAGTGGAGTGGAGTGGAGTGGAGACGTGTGGAGTGGAGTGGAGTGGAGTGGAGTGGAGTGGAGTAGAGTGGTGCGGAGCCGAGTGGAGTGGAGTGGAGAGGTGTGGTGTTGAGTGGAGTAGAGTGGAGTGGAGTGGAGTGGAGTGGAGTGGAGTGGAGTGGAGTGGAGTGGAGTGGAGTGGAGTGGAGTGGAGTGGTGAGGAGTAAAACGGAGTGGAGTGGAGTGGAGTGGAGTGGAGTGGAGTGGAGTGGAGTGGAGTGGAGTGGAGTGGAGTGGAGTGGAGTGGAGTGCAGTGCAGTGGAGTGCAGTGGAGTGGAGTGGAGAGGAGTAAAACGGAGTGGAGTGGAGTGGAGTGGAGTGGAGTGGAGACGTGTGGAGTGGAGTGGAGTGGAGTGGAGTGGAGTGGAGTGGAGTGGAGTGGAGTGGAGTTGAGTGGAGTGGAGTGGAGTGGTGAGGAGTGGAGTGGAGTGGAGAGGAGTAATACGGAGTGGAGTGGTGTGGAGTGGAGTGGAGTGGAGTGGAGTGGAGTGGAGTGGAGTGGAGTGGAGTGGAGTGGAGAGGTGTGGAGTGGAGTGGAGTGGAGTGGAGAGGTGTGGAGTGGAGTGGAGTGGAGTGGAGTGGAGTTGAGTGGAGTGGAGTGGAGTGGAGAGGTGTGGAGTGGAGTGGAGTGGAGTGGAGTGGAGAGGTGTGGTGTGGAGTGGAGTGGAGTGGATTGGAGTTGAGTGGAGTGGAGTGGAGTGGAGTGGAGTGGAGTAGAGTGGTGCGGAGCGGAGTGGAGTGGAGTGGAGTGGAGTGGAGTGGAGAGGTGTGGAGTGGAGTGGAGTGGATTGGAGAGGTGTGGTGTGGAGTGGAGTGGAGTGGAGTGGAGTGGAGTGGAGTGGAGTGGAGTGCAGTGGAGTGGAGTGGAGTGGAGTGGAGTGGAGAGGTGTGGATTGGAGTGGAGTGGAGTGGAGAGGTGTGGTGTGGAGTGGAGTGGAGTGGAGTGGAGTGGAGTGGAGTGGAGTGGAGTGGAGTGGAGTGGAGTGGAGTGGAGTGGAGTGGAGTGGAGTAGAGTGGTGCGGAGCGGAGTGGAGTGGAGTGGAGTGGAGTGGAGTGGAGTAGAGTGGTGCGGAGCGGAGTGGAGAGGAGTGGAGTGGAGAGGTGTTGAGTGGAGTAGAGTGGAGTGGAGTGGAGTGGAGTGGAGTGGAGTGCAGTGGAGTGGAGTGCAGTGGAGTGCAGTGTAGTGGAGTGGAGTGGAGTGGAGTGGAGTGGAGTGGAGAGGTGTGGATTGGAGTGGAGTGGAGTGGAGAGGTGTGATGTGGAGTGGAGTGGAGTGGAGTGGAGTGGAGTGGAGTGGAGTGGAGTGGAGTGGAGTGGAGTGGAGTAGAGTATAGCGGAGCGGAGTGGAGTGGAGTGGAGTGGAGTGGAGTGGAGTAGAGTGGTGCGGAGCGGAGTGGAGTGGAGTGGAGTGGAGAGGTGTTGAGTGGAGTAGAGTGGAGTGGAGTGGAGTGGAGTGGAGTGGAGTGGAGTGGAGTGGAGTGGAGTGGAGTGCAGTGGAGTGGAGTGCAGTGGAGTGCAGTGGAGTGCAGTGGAGTGGACTGGACAGGAGTAAAACGGAGTGGAGTGGAGTGGAGTGGAGTGGAGTGGAGAGGTGTGGTGTGGTGTGGACTGGAGTGAGGTGAAGTGGAGTGGAGTGGAGTGGAGTAGAGTGGAGTGGAGTGGAGCGGAGTGCAGTGGAGTGCAGTGGAGTGGATTGGAGTGGAGTGGAGTGGAGAGGTGTGGTGTTGACTTGAGAGGAGTGGAGTGGAGTGGTGTGGAGTGGTGTGGAGTGGAGTGGAGAGGAGTGGAGTGGAGAGGAGTAAAATTGAGTGGAGTGGAGTGGAGTGGAGTGGAGTGGAGTGGAGTGGAGTGGAGAGGAGTGGAGTGGAGTGGAGTGGAGTGGAGAGGTGTGGAGTGGAGTGGAGTGGAGTAGAGTGGAGTGGAGAGGTGTGGAGTGGAGTGGAGTGGAGTGGAGTGGAGAGGTGTGGAGTGGAGTGGAGTGGAGTGGTGTGGAGAGGTGTGGTGTGGAGTGGAGTGGAGTGCAGTGGAGTGGAGTGGAGTGGAGAGGAGAAAAACGGAGTGGAGTGGAGTGGAGTGGAGTGGAGTGGAGAGGTGTGGAGTGGAGTGGAGTGGAGTGGAGTGGAGAGGAGTAAAACGGAGTGGAGTGGAGTGGAGTGGAGTGGAGTGGAGTGGAGTGGAGTGGAGTGGAGTGGAGTGGAGTGGAGTGGAGTGGAGTGGAGTGGATTGAGTGGAGCGGTGTGGTGTGGTCTGGACTGGAGTGAGGTGAAGTGGAGTGGAGTGGAGTAGAGTGGAGTGGAGTGGAGCGGAGTGCAGTGGAGTGCAGTGGAGTGGAGTGGAGTGGAGTGGAGTGGAGAGGTGTGGTGTTGACTTGAGAGGAGAGGAGTGGAGTGGAGTGGAGTGGTGTGGAGTGGAGTGGAGAGGAGTGGAGTGGAGAGGAGTAAAATTGAGTGGAGTGGAGTGGAGTGGAGTGGAGTGGAGTGGAGTGGAGTGGAGTGTAGTGGAGTGGAGTGGAGTGGAGAGGAGTGGAGTGGAGTGGAGTGGAGAGGTGTGGAGTGGAGTGGAGTGGAGTGGAGTAGAGTGGAGTGTAGAGGTGTGGAGTGGAGTGGAGTGGAGTGGAGAGGTGTGGAGTGGAGTGGAGTGGAGAGGTGTGGTGTGGAGTGGAGTGGAGTGGAGTGGAGTGGAGTGGAGTGGAGTGCAGTGGAGTGCAGTGGAGTGCAGTGGAGTGGAGTGGACAGGAGTAAAACGGAGTGGAGTGGAGTGGAGTGGAGTGGAGAGGTGTGGAGTGGAGTGGAGTGGAGTGGAGTGGAGTGGAGTGGAGTGGAGTGGAGTGGAGTGGAGTGGAGTGGAGTGGAGAGGAGTGGAGTGGAGTGGAGAGAAGTAAAACGGAGTGGAGTGGAGTGGAGTGGAGTGGAGTGGAGTGGAGTGGAGTGGAGTGGAGTGGAGTGGAGTGGAGTGGAGTGGAGTGGAGTGGAGTGGAGTGGAGTGGAGTGGAGAGGTGTGGAGTGGAGTGCAGTGGAGTGGAGTGGAGTGGAGTGGAGTGGAGAGGAGAAAAACGGAGTGGAGTGGAGTGGAGTGGAGTGGAGTGGAGTGGAGTGGAGTGGAGAGGTGTGGAGTGGAGTGGAGTGGAGTGGAGTGGAGTGGAGTGGAGTGGAGTGGAGTGGAGTGGAGTGGAGTGGAGTGGAGAGGAGTAAAACAGAGTGGAGTGGAGTGGAGTGGAGTGGAGTGGAGTGGAGTGGAGTGGAGAGGAGTAAAACGGAGTGGAGTGGAGTGGAGTGGAGTGGAGTGGAGTGGAGTGGAGTGGAGTGGAGTGGAGTGGAGTGGAGAGGTGTGGAGTGGAGTGGAGTGGAGTGGAGAGGTGTGGAGTGGAGTGGAGTGGAGTGGAGAGGTGTGGAGTGGAGTGGAGTGGTGTGGAGTGGAGAGGTGTGGTGTGGAGTGGAGTGGAGTGGAGTGGAGTTGAGTGGAGTGGAGTGGAGTGGAGTGGAGTGGAGTAGAGTGGTGCGGAGCGGAGTGGAGTGGAGTGGAGTGGAGTGGAGTGGAGTGGAGTGGAGTGGAGAGGTGTGGAGTGGAGTGGAGTGGAGTGGAGAGGTGTGGTGTGGAGTGGAGTGGAGTGGAGTGGAGTGGAGTGGAATGGAGAGGAGTAAAACGGAGTGGAGTGGAGTGGAGTGGAGTGGAGTGGAGTGGAGTGGAGTGGAGTGGAGTGGAGTGGAGAGGAGTGGAGTGGAGAGGAGTAAAACGGAGTGGAGTGGAGTGGAGTGGAGTGGAGTGGAGTGGAGTGGAGTGGAGTGGAGTGGAGTGGAGTGGAGTGGAGTGGAGTGGAGAGGAGTAAAACGGAGTGGAGTGGAGTGGAGTGGAGTGGAGTGGAGTGGAGTGGAGTGGAGTGGAGAGGAGTGGAGTGGAGAGGAGTAAAACGGAGTGGAGTGAAGTGGAGTGGAGTGGAGAGGTGTGGAGTGGAGTGGAGTGGAGTGGAGTGGAGTGGAGTGGAGTGGAGTGGAGTGGAGTGGAGTGGAGTGGAGTGGAGTGGAGAGGAGTGGAGTGGAGAGGAGTAAAACGGAGTGGAGTGGAGTGGAGTGGAGAGGTGTGGAGTGGAGTGGAGTGGAGTGGCGTGGAGTGGCGTGGAGTGGAGTGGAGTGGAGTGGAGTGGAGTGGAGTGGAGTGGAGTGGAGTGGAGTGGAGAGGAGTGGAGTGGAGAGGTTTAAAACGGAGTGGAGTGGAGTGGAGTGGAGTGGAGTGGAGTGGAGTGGAGTGGAGTGGAGTGGAGTGAAGTGCAGTGGAGTGCAGTGGAGTGCAGTGGAGTGGAGTGGAGAGGAGTAAAACAGAGTGGAGTGGAGTGGAGTGGAGTGGAGTGGAGTGGAGTGGAGTGGAGTGGAGTGGAGTGGAGTGGAGTGGAGTGGAGTGGAGACGTGTGGAGTGGAGTGGAGTGGAGTGGAGTGGAGTGGAGTGGAGTGGAGTGGAGTGCAGTGGAGTGCAGTGGAGTGCAGTGGAGTGGAGTGGAGAGGAGTAAAACAGAGTGGAGTGGAGTGGAGTGGAGTGGAGTGGAGTGGAGTGGAGTGGAGTGGAGAGGTGTGGAGTGGAGTGGAGTGGAGTGGAGTGGAGAGGTGTGGTGTGGAGTGGAGTGGAGTGGAGTGGAGTGGAGTGGAGTGGAGTGGAGTTGAGTGGAGTGGAGTGGAGTGGAGTGGAGTGGAGTGGAGTAGAGTGGTGCGAAGCGGAGTGGAGTGGAGTGGAGTGGAGTGGAGAGGTGTGGAGTGGAGTGGAGTGGAGTGGAGTGGAGAGGTGTGGTGTGGAGTGGAGTGGAGTGGAGTGGAGTGGAGTGGAGTGGAGTGGAGTAGAGTGGTGCGGAGCGGAGTGGAGTGGAGTGGAGAGGTGTGGTGTTGAGTGGAGTAGAGTGGAGAGGTGTGGAGTGGAGTGGAGTGGAGTGGAGTGGAGTGGAGTGGAGTGGAGTGGAGAGGAGTGGAGTGGAGTGGAGTGGAGTGGAGTGGAGTGCAGTGGAGTGGAGTGGAGAGGAGTAAAACGGAGTGGAGTGGAGTGGAGTGGAGTGGAGTGGAGTTGAGATGTGGGGTGGAGTGGAGTGGAGTGGAGTGGAGTGGAGTGGAGTGGAGATGTGGGGTGGAGTGGAGTGGAGTGGAGTGGAGTGGAGTGGAGTGGAGTGGAGTAGAGTGGAGTGGAGTGGAGTGGAGTGGAGTGGAGAGGTGTGGAGTGGAGTGGAGTGGAGAGGAGTGGAGTGGAGAGGAGTAAAACGGAGTGGAGTGGAGTGGAGTGGAGAGGTGTGGAGTGGAGTGGAGTGGAGTGGCGTGGAGTGGCGTGGAGTGGAGTGGAGTGGAGTGGAGTGGAGTGGAGTGGAGTGGAGTGGAGTGGAGTGGAGTGGAGTGGAGAGGAGTGGAGTGGAGAGGTTTAAAACGGAGTGGAGTGGAGTGGAGTGGAGTGGAGTGGAGTGGAGTGGAGTGGAGTGGAGTGGAGTGGAGTGAAGTGCAGTGGAGTGCAGTGGAGTGCAGTGGAGTGGAGTGGAGAGGAGTAAAACAGAGTGGAGTGGAGTGGAGTGGAGTGGAGTGGAGTGGAGTGGAGTGGAGTGGAGTGGAGTGGAGTGGAGTGGAGTGGAGACGTGTGGAGTGGAGTGGAGTGGAGTGGAGTGGAGTGGAGTGGAGTGGAGTGCAGTGGAGTGCAGTGGAGTGCAGTGGAGTGGAGTGGAGAGGAGTAAAACAGAGTGGAGTGGAGTGGAGTGGAGTGGAGTGGAGTGGAGTGGAGTGGAGTGGAGTGGAGAGGTGTGGAGTGGAGTGGAGTGGAGTGGAGTGGAGAGGTGTGGTGTGGAGTGGAGTGGAGTGGAGTGGAGTGGAGTGGAGTGGAGTTGAGTGGAGTGGAGTGGAGTGGAGTGGAGTGGAGTAGAGTGGTGCGAAGCGGAGTGGAGTGGAGTGGAGTGGAGTGGAGAGGTGTGGAGTGGAGTGGAGTGGAGTGGAGTGGAGAGGTGTGGTGTGGAGTGGAGTGGAGTGGAGTGGAGTGGAGTGGAGTGGAGTGGAGTAGAGTGGTGCGGAGCGGAGTGGAGTGGAGTGGAGAGGTGTGGTGTTGAGTGGAGTAGAGTGGAGAGGTGTGGAGTGGAGTGGAGTGGAGTGGAGTGGAGTGGAGTGGAGTGGAGTGGAGAGGAGTGGAGTGGAGTGGAGTGGAGTGGAGTGGAGTGCAGTGGAGTGGAGTGGAGAGGAGTAAAACGGAGTGGAGTGGAGTGGAGTGGAGTGGAGTGGAGTTGAGATGTGGGGTGGAGTGGAGTGGAGTGGAGTGGAGTGGAGTGGAGTGGAGATGTGGGGTGGAGTGGAGTGGAGTGGAGTGGAGTGGAGTGGAGTGGAGTGGAGTGGAGTAGAGTGGAGTGGAGTGGAGTGGAGTGGAGTGGAGAGGTGTGGAGTGGAGTGGAGTGGAGTGGAGTGGAGAGGTGTGGTGTGGAGTGGCGTGGAGTGGAGTGGAGTGGAGTGGAGTGGAGTTGAGTGGAGTGGAGTGGAGTGGAGTGGAGTGGAGTAGAGTGGTGCGGAGCGGAGTGGAGTGGAGTGGAGTGGAGTGGAGTGGAGTGGAGAGGTGTGGATTGGAGTGGAGTGGAGTGGAGAGGTGTGGTGTGGAGTGGAGTGGAGTGGAGTGGAGTGGAGTGGAGAGGAGTTGAGTGGAGTGGAGTAGAGTGGTGCGGAGCGGAGTGGAGTGGAGTGGAGAGGTGTGGTGTTGAGTGGAGTAGAGTGGAGTGGAGTGGAGTGGAGTGGAGTGGAGTGGAGTGGAGTGGAGAGGAGTAGAACGGAGTGGAGTGGAGTGGAGTGGAGTGGAGTGGAGTGGAGTGGAGTGGAGTGGAGTGGAGTGGAGTGGAGTGGAGTGGAGAGGAGTGGAGTGGAGAGGAGTAAAACGGAGTGGAGTGGAGTGGAGTGGAGTGGAGAGGTGTGGAGTGGAGTGGAGTGGAGTGGAGTGGAGTGGAGTGGAGTGGAGTGGAGTGGAGTGGAGTGGAGAGGAGTGGAGTGGAGTGGAGTGGAGTGGAGTGGAGTGGAGAGGAGTGTAGTGGAGAGGAGGAAAACGGAGTGGAGTGGAGTGGAGTGGAGTGGAGAGGAGTGGAGTGGAGTGGAGTTAAGTGGAGTGGAGTGGAGTGGAGTCGAGTGGAGTAGAGTGGAGTGGAGTGGAGTGGAGACGTGTGGAGTGGAGTGGAGTGGAGTGGAGTGGAGTGGAGTGGAGTGGAGTGGAGTGGAGTGGAGTGGAGTGGAGTGGAGTGGAGAGGAGTAAAACGGAGTGGAGTGGAGTGAAGTGGAGTGGAGTGGAGAGGTGTGGAGTGGAGTGGAGTGGAGTGGAGTGGAGTGGAGTGGAGTGGAGTGGAGTGGAGTGGAGTGGAGTGGAGTGGAGTGGAGTGGAGTGGAGAGGAGGAAAACGGAGTGGAGTGGAGTGGAGTGGAGTGGAGTGGAGAGGAGTGGAGTGGAGTGGAGTGGAGTGGAGTAGAGTGGAGTCGAGTGGAGTAGAGTGGAGTGGAGTGGAGTGGAGACGTGTGGAGTGGAGACGTGTGGAGTGGAGTGGAGTGGAGTGGAGTGGAGTGGAGTGGAGTGGAGTGGAGTGGAGTGGAGTGGAGTGGAGAGGAGTAAAACGGAGTGGAGTGGAGTGAAGTGGAGTGAAGTAGAGTAGAGTGGAGTGGAGTGGAGTGGAGTGGAGTGGAGTGGAGTGGAGTGGAGAGGTGTGGAGTGGAGTGGAGTGTAGTGGAGTGGAGAGATGTGGTGTGGAGAGGAGTGGAGTGGAGTGGAGTGGAGTAGAGTGGTGCGGAGCGGAGTGGAGTGGAGTGGAGAGGTGTGGTGTTGAGTGGAGTGGAGTGGAGTGGAGTGGAGTGGAGAGGCGTAAAACGAAGTGGAGTGGAGTGGAGTGGAGTGGAGAGGTGAGGAGTGGAGTGGAGTGGAGTGGAGTGGAGTGGAGTGGAGTGGAGTGGAGTGGAGTGCAATGGAGTGCAGTGGAGTGCAGTGGAGTGGAGTGGAGTGGAGTGGAGAGGTGTGGTGTTGAGTGGAGTAGAGTGGAGTGGAGTGGAGTGGAGTGGAGTGGAGTGGAGTGGAGTGGAGTGGAGTGGAGTGGAGTGGAGTGGAGTGGAGAGGAGTAAAACGGAGTGGAGTGGAGTGGAGTGGAGTGGAGAGGTGTGGAGTGGAGTGGAGTGGAGTGGAGTGGAGTGGAGTGGAGTGGAGTGGAGTGGAGTGGAGTGGAGAGGAGTGTAGTGGAGAGGAGGAAAACGGAGTGGAGTGGAGTGGAGTGGAGTGGAGAGGAGTGGAGTGGAGTGGAGTGGAGTGGAGTCGAGTGGAGTCGAGTGGAGTAGAGTGGAGTGGAGTGGAGTGGAGACGTGTGGAGTGGAGTGGAGTGGAGTGGAGTGGAGTGGAGTGGAGTGGAGTGGAGTGGAGTGGAGTGGAGTGGAGTGGAGAGGAGTAAAACGGAGTGGAGTGGAGTGAAGTGGAGTGGAGTGGAGTGGAGTGGAGTGGAGAGGTGTGAAGTGGAGTGGAGTGTAGTGGAGAGGTGTGGTGTTGAGTGGAGTGGAGTGGAGTGGAGTGGAGTGGTGTGGAGTGGAGTGGAGTGGAGTGGAGTGGAGTGGAGTGGAGTGGAGTGGAGTGGAGTGGAGTGGAGTGGAGTAGAGTGGTGCGGAGCGGAGTGGAGTGGAGTGGAGAGGTGTGGTGTTGAGTGGAGTGGAGTGGAGTGGAGTGGAGTGGAGTGGAGAGGCGTAAAACGGAGTGGAGTGGAGAGGTGTGGAGTGGAGTGGAGTGGAGTGGAGTGGAGTGGAGTGCAGTGGAGTGCAGTGGAGTGGAGTGGAGTGGAGTGGAGAGGTGTGGTGCTGAGTGGAGTGGAGTGGAGTGGAGTGGAGTGGAGTGGAGTAGAGTGGAGTGGAGTGGAGTGGAGTGGAGTGGAGTGGAGTGGAGAGGAGTAAAACGGAGTGGAGTGGAGTGGAGTGGAGTGGAGTGGAGTGGAGTGGAGTGGAGTGGAGTGGAGTGGAGAAAAGTAAAACGGAGTGGAGTGGAGTGAAGTGGAGTGGAGTGGAGTGGAGTGGAGTGGAGAGGTGTGAAGTGGAGTGGAGTGTAGTGGAGAGGTGTGGTGTTGAGTGGAGTGGAGTGGAGTGGAGTGGAGTGGAGTGGAGTGGAGTGGAGTAGAGTGGTGCGGAGCGGAGTGGAGTGGAGTGGAGAGGTGTGGTGTTGAGTGGAGTGGAGTGGAGTGGAGTGGAGTGGAGTGGAGTGGAGAGGCGTAAAACGGAGTGGAGTGGAGAGGTGTGGAGTGGAGTGGAGTGGAGTGGAGTGGAGTGGAGTGCAGTGGAGTGCAGTGGAGTGCAGTGGAGTGGAGTGGAGTGGAGTGGAGAGGTGTGGTGTTGAGTGGAGTGGAGTGGAGTGGAGTGGAGTGGAGTGGAGTAGAGTGGAGTGGAGTGGAGTGGAGTGGAGTGGAGTGGAGTGGAGAGGAGTAAAACGGAGTGGAGTGGAGTGGAGTGGAGTGGAGTGGAGTGGAGTGGAGTGGAGTGGAGTGGAGTGGAGTGGAGTGGAGTGGAGTGGAGTGGAGAGGAGTGGAGTGGAGAGGAGTAAAACGGAGTGGAGTGGAGTGGAGTGGTGTGGAGAGGTGTGGAGTTGAGTGGAGTGGAGTGGCGTGGAGTGGAGTGGAGTGGAGTGGAGTGGAGTGGAGTGGAGTGGAGTGGAGTGGAGAGGAGTGGAGTGGAGAGGTGTAAAACGGAGTGGAGTGGAGTGGAGTGGAGTGGAGTGCAGTGGAGTGCAGTGGAGTGCAGTGGAGTGCAGTAGAGTGGAGTGGAGAGGAGTAAAACAGAGTGGAGTGGAGTGGAGTGGAGTGGAGTGGAGTGGAGTGGAGTGGAGTGGAGTGGAGTGGAGTGGAGTGGAGTGGAGAGGTGTGGAGTGGAGTGGAGTGGAGTGGAGTGGAGTGGAGTGGAGTGGAGTGGAGTGGAGTGGAGTGGAGTGGAGTGGAGTGGAGTGGAGAGGAGTGTAGTGGAGAGGAGGAAAACGGAGTGGAGTGGAGTGGAGTGGAGTGGAGAGGAGTGGAGTGGAGTGGAGTGGAGTGGAGTCGAGTGGAGTCGAGTGGAGTAGAGTGGAGTGGAGTGGAGTGGAGACGTGTGGAGTGGAGTGGAGTGGAGTGGAGTGGAGTGGAGTGGAGTGGAGTGGAGTGGAGTGGAGTGGAGTGGAGTGGAGTGGAGTGGAGTGGAGAGGAGTAAAACGGAGTGGAGTGGAGTGAAGTGGAGTGGAGTGGAGTGGAGTGGAGTGGAGAGGTGTGAAGTGGAGTGGAGTGTAGTGGAGAGGTGTGGTGTTGAGTGGAGTGGAGTGGAGTGGAGTGGAGTGGAGTGGTGTGGAGTGGAGTGGAGTGGAGTGGAGTGGAGTGGAGTGGAGTGGAGTGGAGTGGAGTGGAGTGGAGTGGAGAGGTGTGGTGTTGACTTGAGAGGAGTGGAGTGGAGTGGTGTGGAGTGGTGTGGAGTGGAGTGGAGAGGAGTGGAGTGGAGAGGAGTAAAATTGAGTGGAGTGGAGTGGAGTGGAGTGGAGTGGAGTGGAGTGGAGTGGAGTGGAGAGGAGTGGAGTGGAGTGGAGTGGAGTGGAGTGGAGTGCAGTGGAGTGGAGTGCAGTGGAGTGCAGTGGAGTGCAGTGGAGTGGACTGGACAGGAGTAAAACGGAGTGGAGTGGAGTGGAGTGGAGTGGAGTGGAGTGGAGAGGTGTGGTGTGGTGTGGACTGGAGTGAGGTGAAGTGGAGTGGAGTGGAGTGGAGTAGAGTGGAGTGGAGTGGAGCGGAGTGCAGTGGAGTGCAGTGGAGTGGATTGGAGTGGAGTGGAGTGGAGAGGTGTGGTGTTGACTTGAGAGGAGTGGAGTGGAGTGGTGTGGAGTGGTGTGGAGTGGAGTGGAGAGGAGTGGAGTGGAGAGGAGTAAAATTGAGTGGAGTGGAGTGGAGTGGAGTGGAGTGGAGTGGAGTGGAGTGGAGTGGAGTGGAGAGGAGTGGAGTGGAGTGGAGTGGAGTGGAGAGGTGTGGAGTGGAGTGGAGTGGAGTAGAGTGGAGTGGAGAGGTGTGGAGTGGAGTGGAGTGGAGTGGAGTGGAGTGGAGAGGTGTGGAGTGGAGTGGAGTGGAGTGGTGTGGAGAGGTGTGGTGTGGAGTGGAGTGGAGTGCAGTGGAGTGGAGTGGAGTGGAGAGGAGAAAAACGGAGTGGAGTGGAGTGGAGTGGAGTGGAGTGGAGAGGTGTGGAGTGGAGTGGAGTGGAGTGGAGTGGAGAGGAGTAAAACGGAGTGGAGTGGAGTGGAGTGGAGTGGAGTGGAGTGGAGTGGAGTGGAGTGGAGTGGAGTGGAGTGGAGTGGAGTGGAGTGGAGTGGAGTGGAGTGGAGTGGAGTGGAGTGGATTGAGTGGAGCGGTGTGGTGTGGTCTGGACTGGAGTGAGGTGAAGTGGAGTGGAGTGGAGTAGAGTGGAGTGGAGTGGAGCGGAGTGCAGTGGAGTGCAGTGGAGTGGAGTGGAGTGGAGTGGAGTGGAGAGGTGTGGTGTTGACTTGAGAGGAGAGGAGTGGAGTGGAGTGGAGTGGTGTGGAGTGGAGTGGAGAGGAGTGGAGTGGAGAGGAGTAAAATTGAGTGGAGTGGAGTGGAGTGGAGTGGAGTGGAGTGGAGTGGAGTGGAGTGTAGTGGAGTGGAGTGGAGTGGAGAGGAGTGGAGTGGAGTGGAGTGGAGAGGTGTGGAGTGGAGTGGAGTGGAGTGGAGTAGAGTGGAGTGTAGAGGTGTGGAGTGGAGTGGAGTGGAGTGGAGAGGTGTGGAGTGGAGTGGAGTGGAGAGGTGTGGTGTGGAGTGGAGTGGAGTGGAGTGGAGTGGAGTGGAGTGCAGTGGAGTGCAGTGGAGTGCAGTGGAGTGGAGTGGACAGGAGTAAAACGGAGTGGAGTGGAGTGGAGTGGAGTGGAGAGGTGTGGAGTGGAGTGGAGTGGAGTGGAGTGGAGTGGAGTGGAGTGGAGTGGAGTGGAGAGGAGTGGAGTGGAGTGGAGAGAAGTAAAACGGAGTGGAGTGGAGTGGAGTGGAGTGGAGTGGAGTGGAGTGGAGTGGAGTGGAGTGGAGTGGAGTGGAGTGGAGTGGAGAGGTGTGGAGTGGAGTGCAGTGGAGTGGAGTGGAGTGGAGTGCAGTGGAGTGGAGTGGAGTGGAGAGGAGAAAAACGGAGTGGAGTGGAGTGGAGTGGAGTGGAGTGGAGTGGAGTGGAGTGGAGAGGTGTGGAGTGGAGTGGAGTGGAGTGGAGTGGAGTGGAGTGGAGTGGAGTGGAGTGGAGTGGAGTGGAGTGGAGTGGAGTGGAGTGGAGAGGAGTAAAACAGAGTGGAGTGGAGTGGAGTGGAGTGGAGTGGAGTGGAGTGGAGTGGAGAGGAGTAAAACGGAGTGGAGTGGAGTGGAGTGGAGTGGAGTGGAGTGGAGTGGAGTGGAGTGGAGTGGAGTGGAGTGGAGAGGTGTGGAGTGGAGTGGAGTGGAGTGGAGAGGTGTGGAGTGGAGTGGAGTGGAGTGGAGAGGTGTGGAGTGGAGTGGAGTGGTGTGGAGTGGAGAGGTGTGGTGTGGAGTGGAGTGGAGTGGAGTGGAGTTGAGTGGAGTGGAGTGGAGTGGAGTGGAGTGGAGTAGAGTGGTGCGGAGCGGAGTGGAGTGGAGTGGAGTGGAGTGGAGTGGAGTGGAGTGGAGTGGAGAGGTGTGGAGTGGAGTGGACTGGAGTGGAGAGGTGTGGTGTGGAGTGGAGTGGAGTGGAGTGGAGTGGAGTGGAATGGAGAGGAGTAAAACGGAGTGGAGTGGAGTGGAGTGGAGTGGAGTGGAGTGGAGTGGAGTGGAGAGGAGTGGAGTGGAGAGGAGTAAAACGGAGTGGAGTGGAGTGGAGTGGAGTGGAGTGGAGTGGAGTGGAGTGGTGTGGAGTGGAGTGGAGTGGAGTGGAGTGGAGTGGAGTGGAGTGGAGAGGAGTAAAACGGAGTGGAGTGGAGAGGTGTGGAGTGGAGTGGAGTGGAGTGGAGTGGAGTGGAGTGCAGTGGAGTGCAGTGGAGTGCAGTGGAGTGGAGTGGAGTGGAGTGGAGAGGTGTGGTGCTGAGTGGAGTGGAGTGGAGTGGAGTGGAGTGGAGTGGAGTAGAGTGGAGTGGAGTGGAGTGGAGTGGAGTGGAGTGGAGTGGAGAGGAGTAAAACGGAGTGGAGTGGAGTGGAGTGGAGTGGAGTGGAGTGGAGTGGAGTGGAGTGGAGTGGAGTGGAGTGGAGTGGAGAAAAGTAAAACGGAGTGGAGTGGAGTGAAGTGGAGTGGAGTGGAGTGGAGTGGAGTGGAGAGGTGTGAAGTGGAGTGGAGTGTAGTGGAGAGGTGTGGTGTTGAGTGGAGTGGAGTGGAGTGGAGTGGAGTGGAGTGGAGTGGAGTGGAGTAGAGTGGTGCGGAGCGGAGTGGAGTGGAGTGGAGAGGTGTGGTGTTGAGTGGAGTGGAGTGGAGTGGAGTGGAGTGGAGTGGAGAGGCGTAAAACGGAGTGGAGTGGAGAGGTGTGGAGTGGAGTGGAGTGGAGTGGAGTGGAGTGGAGTGCAGTGGAGTGCAGTGGAGTGCAGTGGAGTGGAGTGGAGTGGAGTGGAGAGGTGTGGTGTTGAGTGGAGTGGAGTGGAGTGGAGTGGAGTGGAGTGGAGTAGAGTGGAGTGGAGTGGAGTGGAGTGGAGTGGAGTGGAGTGGAGAGGAGTAAAACGGAGTGGAGTGGAGTGGAGTGGAGTGGAGTGGAGTGGAGTGGAGTGGAGTGGAGTGGAGTGGAGTGGAGTGGAGTGGAGTGGAGTGGAGAGGAGTGGAGTGGAGAGGAGTAAAACGGAGTGGAGTGGAGTGGAGTGGTGTGGAGAGGTGTGGAGTTGAGTGGAGTGGAGTGGCGTGGAGTGGAGTGGAGTGGAGTGGAGTGGAGTGGAGTGGAGTGGAGTGGAGTGGAGTGGAGAGGAGTGGAGTGGAGAGGTGTAAAACGGAGTGGAGTGGAGTGGAGTGGAGTGGAGTGCAGTGGAGTGCAGTGGAGTGCAGTGGAGTGCAGTAGAGTGGAGTGGAGAGGAGTAAAACAGAGTGGAGTGGAGTGGAGTGGAGTGGAGTGGAGTGGAGTGGAGTGGAGTGGAGTGGAGTGGAGTGGAGTGGAGTGGAGTGGAGAGGTGTGGAGTGGAGTGGAGTGGAGTGGAGTGGAGTGGAGTGGAGTGGAGTGGAGTGGAGTGGAGTGGAGTGGAGTGGAGTGGAGTGGAGAGGAGTGTAGTGGAGAGGAGGAAAACGGAGTGGAGTGGAGTGGAGTGGAGTGGAGAGGAGTGGAGTGGAGTGGAGTGGAGTGGAGTCGAGTGGAGTCGAGTGGAGTAGAGTGGAGTGGAGTGGAGTGGAGACGTGTGGAGTGGAGTGGAGTGGAGTGGAGTGGAGTGGAGTGGAGTGGAGTGGAGTGGAGTGGAGTGGAGTGGAGTGGAGAGGAGTAAAACGGAGTGGAGTGGAGTGAAGTGGAGTGGAGTGGAGTGGAGTGGAGTGGAGAGGTGTGAAGTGGAGTGGAGTGTAGTGGAGAGGTGTGGTGTTGAGTGGAGTGGAGTGGAGTGGAGTGGAGTGGAGTGGTGTGGAGTGGAGTGGAGTGGAGTGGAGTGGAGTGGAGTGGAGTGGAGTGGAGTGGAGTGGAGAGGTGTGGTGTTGACTTGAGAGGAGTGGAGTGGAGTGGTGTGGAGTGGTGTGGAGTGGAGTGGAGAGGAGTGGAGTGGAGAGGAGTAAAATTGAGTGGAGTGGAGTGGAGTGGAGTGGAGTGGAGTGGAGTGGAGTGGAGTGGAGTGGAGAGGAGTGGAGTGGAGTGGAGTGGAGTGGAGTGGAGTGCAGTGGAGTGGAGTGCAGTGGAGTGCAGTGGAGTGCAGTGGAGTGGACTGGACAGGAGTAAAACGGAGTGGAGTGGAGTGGAGTGGAGTGGAGTGGAGAGGTGTGGTGTGGTGTGGACTGGAGTGAGGTGAAGTGGAGTGGAGTGGAGTGGAGTAGAGTGGAGTGGAGTGGAGCGGAGTGCAGTGGAGTGCAGTGGAGTGGATTGGAGTGGAGTGGAGTGGAGAGGTGTGGTGTTGACTTGAGAGGAGTGGAGTGGAGTGGTGTGGAGTGGTGTGGAGTGGAGTGGAGAGGAGTGGAGTGGAGAGGAGTAAAATTGAGTGGAGTGGAGTGGAGTGGAGTGGAGTGGAGTGGAGTGGAGTGGAGTGGAGTGGAGTGGAGAGGAGTGGAGTGGAGTGGAGTGGAGTGGAGAGGTGTGGAGTGGAGTGGAGTGGAGTAGAGTGGAGTGGAGAGGTGTGGAGTGGAGTGGAGTGGAGTGGAGTGGAGAGGTGTGGAGTGGAGTGGAGTGGAGTGGTGTGGAGAGGTGTGGTGTGGAGTGGAGTGGAGTGCAGTGGAGTGGAGTGGAGTGGAGAGGAGAAAAACGGAGTGGAGTGGAGTGGAGTGGAGTGGAGTGGAGAGGTGTGGAGTGGAGTGGAGTGGAGTGGAGTGGAGAGGAGTAAAACGGAGTGGAGTGGAGTGGAGTGGAGTGGAGTGGAGTGGAGTGGAGTGGAGTGGAGTGGAGTGGAGTGGAGTGGAGTGGAGTGGAGTGGAGTGGAGTGGAGTGGAGTGGAGTGGAGTGGATTGAGTGGAGCGGTGTGGTGTGGTCTGGACTGGAGTGAGGTGAAGTGGAGTGGAGTGGAGTAGAGTGGAGTGGAGTGGAGCGGAGTGCAGTGGAGTGCAGTGGAGTGGAGTGGAGTGGAGTGGAGTGGAGAGGTGTGGTGTTGACTTGAGAGGAGAGGAGTGGAGTGGAGTGGAGTGGTGTGGAGTGGAGTGGAGAGGAGTGGAGTGGAGAGGAGTAAAATTGAGTGGAGTGGAGTGGAGTGGAGTGGAGTGGAGTGGAGTGGAGTGGAGTGGAGTGGAGTGGAGTGGAGTGGAGTGGAGAGGAGTGGAGTGGAGTGGAGTGGAGAGGTGTGGAGTGGAGTGGAGTGGAGTGGAGTAGAGTGGAGTGTAGAGGTGTGGAGTGGAGTGGAGTGGAGTGGAGAGGTGTGGAGTGGAGTGGAGTGGAGAGGTGTGGTGTGGAGTGGAGTGGAGTGGAGTGGAGTGGAGTGGAGTGCAGTGGAGTGCAGTGGAGTGCAGTGGAGTGGAGTGGACAGGAGTAAAACGGAGTGGAGTGGAGTGGAGTGGAGTGGAGAGGTGTGGAGTGGAGTGGAGTGGAGTGGAGTGGAGTGGAGTGGAGTGGAGTGGAGTGGAGTGGAGTGGAGAGGAGTGGAGTGGAGTGGAGAGAAGTAAAACGGAGTGGAGTGGAGTGGAGTGGAGTGGAGTGGAGTGGAGTGGAGTGGAGTGGAGTGGAGTGGAGTGGAGTGGAGTGGAGTGGAGAGGTGTGGAGTGGAGTGCAGTGGAGTGGAGTGCAGTGGAGTGCAGTGGAGTGGAGTGGAGTGGAGAGGAGAAAAACGGAGTGGAGTGGAGTGGAGTGGAGTGGAGTGGAGTGGAGTGGAGAGGTGTGGAGTGGAGTGGAGTGGAGTGGAGTGGAGTGGAGTGGAGTGGAGTGGAGTGGAGTGGAGTGGAGTGGAGTGGAGTGGAGTGGAGTGGAGTGGAGAGGAGTAAAACAGAGTGGAGTGGAGTGGAGTGGAGTGGAGTGGAGTGGAGTGGAGTGGAGAGGAGTAAAACGGAGTGGAGTGGAGTGGAGTGGAGTGGAGTGGAGTGGAGTGGAGTGGAGTGGAGTGGAGTGGAGTGGAGTGGAGAGGTGTGGAGTGGAGTGGAGTGGAGTGGAGAGGTGTGGAGTGGAGTGGAGTGGAGTGGAGAGGTGTGGAGTGGAGTGGAGTGGTGTGGAGTGGAGAGGTGTGGTGTGGAGTGGAGTGGAGTGGAGTGGAGTTGAGTGGAGTGGAGTGGAGTGGAGTGGAGTGGAGTAGAGTGGTGCGGAGCGGAGTGGAGTGGAGTGGAGTGGAGTGGAGTGGAGTGGAGTGGAGTGGAGAGGTGTGGAGTGGAGTGGACTGGAGTGGAGAGGTGTGGTGTGGAGTGGAGTGGAGTGGAGTGGAGTGGAGTGGAATGGAGAGGAGTAAAACGGAGTGGAGTGGAGTGGAGTGGAGTGGAGTGGAGTGGAGTGGAGTGGAGTGGTGTGGAGTGGAGTGGAGTGGAGTGGAGTGGAGTGGAGTGGAGTGGAGAGGAGTAAAACGGAGTGGAGTGGAGAGGTGTGGAGTGGAGTGGAGTGGAGTGGAGTGGAGTGGAGTGCAGTGGAGTGCAGTGGAGTGGAGAGGTGTGGAGTGGAGTGGAGTGGAGTGGAGTGGAGTGGAGTGCAGTGGAGTGCAGTGGAGTGCAGTGGAGTGGAGTGGAGTGGAGTGGAGAGGTGTGGTGCTGAGTGGAGTGGAGTGGAGTGGAGTGGAGTGGAGTGGAGTAGAGTGGAGTGGAGTGGAGTGGAGTGGAGTGGAGTGGAGTGGAGAGGAGTAAAACGGAGTGGAGTGGAGTGGAGTGGAGTGGAGTGGAGTGGAGTGGAGTGGAGTGGAGAAAAGTAAAACGGAGTGGAGTGGAGTGAAGTGGAGTGGAGTGGAGTGGAGTGGAGTGGAGAGGTGTGAAGTGGAGTGGAGTGTAGTGGAGAGGTGTGGTGTTGAGTGGAGTGGAGTGGAGTGGAGTGGAGTGGAGTGGAGTGGAGTGGAGTGGAGTAGAGTGGTGCGGAGCGGAGTGGAGTGGAGTGGAGAGGTGTGGTGTTGAGTGGAGTGGAGTGGAGTGGAGTGGAGTGGAGTGGAGTGGAGAGGCGTAAAACGGAGTGGAGTGGAGAGGTGTGGAGTGGAGTGGAGTGGAGTGGAGTGGAGTGGAGTGCAGTGGAGTGCAGTGGAGTGCAGTGGAGTGGAGTGGAGTGGAGTGGAGAGGTGTGGTGTTGAGTGGAGTGGAGTGGAGTGGAGTGGAGTGGAGTGGAGTAGAGTGGAGTGGAGTGGAGTGGAGTGGAGTGGAGTGGAGTGGAGTGGAGTGGAGAGGAGTAAAACGGAGTGGAGTGGAGTGGAGTGGAGTGGAGTGGAGTGGAGTGGAGTGGAGTGGAGTGGAGTGGAGTGGAGTGGAGTGGAGAGGAGTGGAGTGGAGAGGAGTAAAACGGAGTGGAGTGGAGTGGAGTGGTGTGGAGAGGTGTGGAGTTGAGTGGAGTGGAGTGGCGTGGAGTGGAGTGGAGTGGAGTGGAGTGGAGTGGAGTGGAGTGGAGTGGAGTGGAGAGGAGTGGAGTGGAGAGGTGTAAAACGGAGTGGAGTGGAGTGGAGTGGAGTGGAGTGCAGTGGAGTGCAGTGGAGTGCAGTGGAGTGCAGTAGAGTGGAGTGGAGAGGAGTAAAACAGAGTGGAGTGGAGTGGAGTGGAGTGGAGTGGAGTGGAGTGGAGTGGAGTGGAGTGGAGTGGAGTGGAGTGGAGTGGAGAGGTGTGGAGTGGAGTGGAGTGGAGTGGAGTGGAGTGGAGTGGAGTGGAGTGGAGTGGAGTGGAGTGGAGTGGAGTGGAGTGGAGTGGAGAGGAGTGTAGTGGAGAGGAGGAAAACGGAGTGGAGTGGAGTGGAGTGGAGTGGAGAGGAGTGGAGTGGAGTGGAGTGGAGTGGAGTCGAGTGGAGTCGAGTGGAGTAGAGTGGAGTGGAGTGGAGTGGAGACGTGTGGAGTGGAGTGGAGTGGAGTGGAGTGGAGTGGAGTGGAGTGGAGTGGAGTGGAGTGGAGTGGAGTGGAGTGGAGAGGAGTAAAACGGAGTGGAGTGGAGTGAAGTGGAGTGGAGTGGAGTGGAGTGGAGTGGAGAGGTGTGAAGTGGAGTGGAGTGTAGTGGAGAGGTGTGGTGTTGAGTGGAGTGGAGTGGAGTGGAGTGGAGTGGAGTGGTGTGGAGTGGAGTGGAGTGGAGTGGAGTGGAGTGGAGTGGAGTGGAGTGGAGTGGAGTGGAGTGGAGTGGAGAGGTGTGGTGTTGACTTGAGAGGAGTGGAGTGGAGTGGTGTGGAGTGGTGTGGAGTGGAGTGGAGAGGAGTGGAGTGGAGAGGAGTAAAATTGAGTGGAGTGGAGTGGAGTGGAGTGGAGTGGAGTGGAGTGGAGTGGAGTGGAGTGGAGTGGAGAGGAGTGGAGTGGAGTGGAGTGGAGTGGAGTGGAGTGCAGTGGAGTGGAGTGCAGTGGAGTGCAGTGGAGTGCAGTGGAGTGGACTGGACAGGAGTAAAACGGAGTGGAGTGGAGTGGAGTGGAGTGGAGTGGAGAGGTGTGGTGTGGTGTGGACTGGAGTGAGGTGAAGTGGAGTGGAGTGGAGTGGAGTAGAGTGGAGTGGAGTGGAGCGGAGTGCAGTGGAGTGCAGTGGAGTGGATTGGAGTGGAGTGGAGTGGAGAGGTGTGGTGTTGACTTGAGAGGAGTGGAGTGGAGTGGTGTGGAGTGGTGTGGAGTGGAGTGGAGAGGAGTGGAGTGGAGAGGAGTAAAATTGAGTGGAGTGGAGTGGAGTGGAGTGGAGTGGAGTGGAGTGGAGTGGAGTGGAGTGGAGAGGAGTGGAGTGGAGTGGAGTGGAGTGGAGAGGTGTGGAGTGGAGTGGAGTGGAGTAGAGTGGAGTGGAGAGGTGTGGAGTGGAGTGGAGTGGAGTGGAGTGGAGAGGTGTGGAGTGGAGTGGAGTGGAGTGGTGTGGAGAGGTGTGGTGTGGAGTGGAGTGGAGTGCAGTGGAGTGGAGTGGAGTGGAGAGGAGAAAAACGGAGTGGAGTGGAGTGGAGTGGAGTGGAGTGGAGAGGTGTGGAGTGGAGTGGAGTGGAGTGGAGTGGAGAGGAGTAAAACGGAGTGGAGTGGAGTGGAGTGGAGTGGAGTGGAGTGGAGTGGAGTGGAGTGGAGTGGAGTGGAGTGGAGTGGAGTGGAGTGGAGTGGAGTGGAGTGGAGTGGATTGAGTGGAGCGGTGTGGTGTGGTCTGGACTGGAGTGAGGTGAAGTGGAGTGGAGTGGAGTAGAGTGGAGTGGAGTGGAGCGGAGTGCAGTGGAGTGCAGTGGAGTGGAGTGGAGTGGAGTGGAGTGGAGAGGTGTGGTGTTGACTTGAGAGGAGAGGAGTGGAGTGGAGTGGAGTGGTGTGGAGTGGAGTGGAGAGGAGTGGAGTGGAGAGGAGTAAAATTGAGTGGAGTGGAGTGGAGTGGAGTGGAGTGGAGTGGAGTGGAGTGGAGTGTAGTGGAGTGGAGTGGAGTGGAGAGGAGTGGAGTGGAGTGGAGTGGAGAGGTGTGGAGTGGAGTGGAGTGGAGTGGAGTAGAGTGGAGTGTAGAGGTGTGGAGTGGAGTGGAGTGGAGTGGAGAGGTGTGGAGTGGAGTGGAGTGGAGAGGTGTGGTGTGGAGTGGAGTGGAGTGGAGTGGAGTGGAGTGGAGTGGAGTGGAGTGCAGTGGAGTGCAGTGGAGTGCAGTGGAGTGGAGTGGACAGGAGTAAAACGGAGTGGAGTGGAGTGGAGTGGAGTGGAGAGGTGTGGAGTGGAGTGGAGTGGAGTGGAGTGGAGTGGAGTGGAGTGGAGTGGAGTGGAGTGGAGTGGAGAGGAGTGGAGTGGAGTGGAGAGAAGTAAAACGGAGTGGAGTGGAGTGGAGTGGAGTGGAGTGGAGTGGAGTGGAGTGGAGTGGAGTGGAGTGGAGTGGAGTGGAGTGGAGTGGAGTGGAGTGGAGTGGAGTGGAGTGGAGAGGTGTGGAGTGGAGTGCAGTGGAGTGGAGTGGAGTGGAGTGCAGTGGAGTGGAGTGGAGTGGAGAGGAGAAAAACGGAGTGGAGTGGAGTGGAGTGGAGTGGAGTGGAGTGGAGTGGAGAGGTGTGGAGTGGAGTGGAGTGGAGTGGAGTGGAGTGGAGTGGAGTGGAGTGGAGTGGAGTGGAGTGGAGTGGAGTGGAGTGGAGTGGAGTGAGAGTGGAGAGGAGTAAAACAGAGTGGAGTGGAGTGGAGTGGAGTGGAGTGGAGTGGAGTGGAGTGGAGTGGAGAGGAGTAAAACGGAGTGGAGTGGAGTGGAGTGGAGTGGAGTGGAGTGGAGTGGAGTGGAGTGGAGTGGAGTGGAGTGGAGTGGAGTGGAGAGGTGTGGAGTGGAGTGGAGTGGAGTGGAGAGGTGTGGAGTGGAGTGGAGTGGAGTGGAGAGGTGTGGAGTGGAGTGGAGTGGTGTGGAGTGGAGAGGTGTGGTGTGGAGTGGAGTGGAGTGGAGTGGAGTTGAGTGGAGTGGAGTGGAGTGGAGTGGAGTGGAGTAGAGTGGTGCGGAGCGGAGTGGAGTGGAGTGGAGTGGAGTGGAGTGGAGTGGAGTGGAGTGGAGAGGTGTGGAGTGGAGTGGACTGGAGTGGAGAGGTGTGGTGTGGAGTGGAGTGGAGTGGAGTGGAGTGGAGTGGAGTGGTGTGGAGTGGAGTGGAGTGGAGTGGAGTGGAGTGGAGTGGAGTGGAGTGGAGTGGAGTGGAGTGGAGTGGAGTGGAGAGGTGTGGTGTTGACTTGAGAGGAGTGGAGTGGAGTGGTGTGGAGTGGTGTGGAGTGGAGTGGAGAGGAGTGGAGTGGAGAGGAGTAAAATTGAGTGGAGTGGAGTGGAGTGGAGTGGAGTGGAGTGGAGTGGAGTGGAGTGGAGTGGAGAGGAGTGGAGTGGAGTGGAGTGGAGTGGAGTGGAGTGCAGTGGAGTGGAGTGCAGTGGAGTGCAGTGGAGTGCAGTGGAAGTGGACTGGACAGGAGTAAAACGGAGTGGAGTGGAGTGGAGTGGAGTGGAGTGGAGAGGTGTGGTGTGGTGTGGACTGGAGTGAGGTGAAGTGGAGTGGAGTGGAGTGGAGTAGAGTGGAGTGGAGTGGAGCGGAGTGCAGTGGAGTGCAGTGGAGTGGATTGGAGTGGAGTGGAGTGGAGAGGTGTGGTGTTGACTTGAGAGGAGTGGAGTGGAGTGGTGTGGAGTGGTGTGGAGTGGAGTGGAGAGGAGTGGAGTGGAGAGGAGTAAAATTGAGTGGAGTGGAGTGGAGTGGAGTGGAGTGGAGTGGAGTGGAGTGGAGTGGAGTGGAGAGGAGTGGAGTGGAGTGGAGTGGAGTGGAGAGGTGTG
>JAUPFR010000356.1:0-30077 GCA_036925125.1 Oreortyx pictus | reverse complement strand
ACTCCACTCCACTCCACTCCACTCACTCCACTCACTCCACACATCACTCACTCCACTCCACTCCACTCCACTCCACTCCACTCACTCCACTCCACTCCCACTCCACTCCCACTCCACTCCACTCCACTCCACTCCACTCCACTCCACCCACTCCACACCACACCACACCACTCCACTCCACTCCACCCCACCCCACCCACTCCACCCACCCACACCACTCACCCACCCCACCCACCCCACCACACCCCACCACACCACTCCACTCCACTCCACACCCACCACACCACCCCACCCACACCACCCCACCCCACCCACTCCACCCACACCACCACCCTCCACTCACCACACCACCCCACCCACCCCACACCACACCACTCCACCACACCACTCCACCACCACTCCACCTCCACTCCACTCCCACACCACCCCACCACACCCCCACCCCCTCCCACACTCCCACCACCACACCACTCCACTCCACTCCACCCACTCCACCCACACCACACCACTCCACCCCACTCCACCACTCCACTCCACTCCACCCACTCCACTCCTCCCACCACACCCACTCCACTCCACCACCACACCACACACACCCACTCCACTCCACTCCACTCCTCTCCACTCACACCACTCCACCTCCACCACCCACTCCACCCACTCCTCTCCACTCAACACCACTCCACACCACTCCACTCCTCACCACTCCACACCACTCCACTCCACTCTACTCCACTCCTCTCCACTCAACACCACTCCACACCTCTCCACTCCACTCCACTCCACTCCACTCCACTCCTCTCCACTCAACACCACTCCACTCCACTCCACTCCACTCCACTCCTCTCCACTCCACTCCACTCCACTCCACTCCTCTCCACTCCACTCCACTTACTCACTCCACTCAACACCACTCACCACTCCACTCACTCCACTCCACTCCCTCTCCACTCAACACACACCACACCTCTCCACTCCACTCCACTCCACTCCACCCTCTCCACTCCACTCCACTCACACCACTCCCACTCCACTCCACTCCACTCACTCCTCTCCACTCAACACCACTCCACTCCACTCCACTCCACTCCTCTCCACTCACACCACTCCACTCTCCACTCCACTCCACTCCACTCCTCTCCACTCAACACCACTCCACTCCACTGTACTCCACTCCACTCCACTCCTCTCCACTCCACTCCACTCCACTCCACTCCACTCCACTGCACTCCACTCCACTCCACTCCACTCCACTCCACTCCACTCTCTCCACTCCACTCCACTCCACTCCACTCCACTCCTCTCCACTCAACACCACTCCACTCCCTCTCACTCCACTCCTCTCCACTCCACTCCACTCCACTCCACCACTCCACTCCACTCCACTCCACTCCACTCCACTCCACTCCACTCCACTCACTCCACTCCACTCCACTCCACTCCACTCCACTCCACTCCACTCACTCCACTCCACTCCACTCCACTCCAACACCACTCACTCCACTCCACTCACTCCACTCCTCTCCACTCAACACCACACCTCTCCACTCCTCTCCACTCAACACCACTCCACTGCACTCTACTCCACTCCACTCCACTCCACTCCACTCCACTCCACTCCTCTCCACTCACACCACTCCACTCCACTGTACTCCACTCCACTGTACTCCACTCCACTCCACTCCTCTCCACTCCACTCCACTCCACTCCACTCCACTCCACTCCACTCACTCCACTCCACTCCACTCAACACCACTCCACTCTTCTCCACTCCACTCCACTCCACTCCACTCCACTCCTCTCCACTCCACTCCACTTTACTCCTCTCCACTCAACACCACTCCACTCCACTCTACTCCACTCCTCTCCACTCAACACCACTCCACTCTTCTCCACTCCACTCCACTCCACTCCTCTCCACTCAACACCACTCCACTCCACTCCACTCCTCTCCACTCAACACCACTCCACTCCACTCTACTCCACTCCTCTCCACTCAACACCACTCCACTCTTCTCCACTCTACTCCACTCCACTCCACTCCACTCCTCTCCACTCAACACCACTCCACTCCACTGTACTCCACTCCACTCCCTCTCCACTCCACTCCACTCCTCTCCACTCCACTCCACTCCACTCCACTCCACTCCTCTCCACTCCTCTCCACTTTACTCCTCTCCACTCAACACCACTCCACTCCACTCTACTCCACTCCACTCCACTCCTCTCCACTCAACACCACACCACACCTCTCCACTCCACTCCACTCCACTCCACTCCACTCCACTCCACTCCACTCCACTCCACTCCACTCAACACCACTCCACTCTTCTCCACTCCACTCCACTTCACTCCTCTCCACTCAACACCACTCCACTCCACTCTACTCCACTCCTCTCCACTCAACACCACTCCACTCTTCTCCACTCCACTCCACTCCACTCCTCTCCACTCAACACCACTCCACTCCACTGGTACTCCACTCCACTGTACTCCACTCCACTCCACTCCTCTCCACTCCACTCCACTCCACTCCACTCCACTGCACTCCACTCCACTCCACTCAACACCACTCCACTCTTCTCCACTCCACTCCACTCCACTCCACTCCACTCCACTCCTCTCCACTCAACACCACTCCACTCCACTGTACTCCACTCCACTCCACTCCTCTCCACTCCACTCCACTCCACTCCACTCCACTCCACTCCACTCCACTCCACTCCACTCCACTCCACTGCACTCCACTCCACTCCACTCCACTCCTCTCCACTCCACTCCACTTTACTCCTCTCCACTCAACACCACTCCACTCCACTCTACTCCACTCCACTCCACTCCTCTCCACTCAACACCACACCTCTCCACTCCTCTCCACTCCACTCCACTTTACTCCTCTCCACTCAACACCACTCCACTGCACTCTACTCCACTCCACTCCACTCCACTCCACTCAACACCACACCTCTCCACTCCACTCCACTCCACTCCACTCCACTCCACTCCACTCCACTCCACTCCACTCCACTCCACTCCACTCCACTCCACTCCACTCCTCTCCACTCCACTCCACTCCTCTCCACTCCACTCCACTCCACTCCACTCCACTCCACTCCACTCTACTCCACTCCACTCCTCTCCACTCAACACCACTCCACTCTTCTCCACTCCACTCAACACCACTCCACTCCACTGTACTCCACTCCACTCTACTCCACTCCACTCCACTCCTCTCCACTCCACTCCACTCCTCTCCACTCCACTCCACTCCTCTCCACTCAACACCACACCTCTCCACTCCACTCCACTCCACTCCACTCCTCTCCACTCCACTCAACACCACACCTCTCCACTCCACTCCACTCCACTCCACTCCTCTCCACTCCACTCAACACCACACCTCTCTACTCCCCTCCACTCCACTCCACGCCTCTCCACTCAATACCACTCCACTCTTCTCCACTCCACTTCACTCCACTCCTCCCCACTCAACACCACTCCACTCCACTCCACTCCACTCCACTCTACTGTACTCCACTCCACTCCTCTCCACTCCACTCCACTCCACTCCACTCCACTCCACTCCTCCTCTCCACTCCACTCCACTTTACTCCTCTCCACTCAACACCACTCCACTCCACTCTACTCCACTCCACTCCACTCCTCTCCACTCAACACCACACCTCTCCACTCCACTCCACTCCACTCCACTCCACTCAACACCACTCCACTCTTCTCCACTCCACTCCACTCCACTCCTCTCCACTCAACACCACTCCACTCCACTCTACTCCACTCCTCTCCACTCAACACCACTCCACTCTTCTCCACTCCACTCCACTCCACTCCTCTCCACTCAACACCACTCCACTCCTCTCCACTCCACTCCACTCCACTCCACTCCACTCCACTGCACTCCACTCCACTCCACTCCACTCCACTCCTCTCCACTCCACTCCACTTTACTCCTCTCCACTCAACACCACTCAACTCCACTCTACTCCACTCCACTCCACTCCTCTCCACTCAACACCACACCTCTCCTCTCCACTCCACTCCTCTCCACTCCACTCCACTCCACTCCACTCCTCTCCACACCACTCCACTTTACTCCTCTCCACTCAACACCACTCAACTCCACTCTACTCCACTCCACTCCACTCCACCCCACTCAACACCACACCTCTCCACTCCACTCCACTCCACTCCACTCCTCTCCACTCCACTCCACTCCACTCCACTCCACTCCACTCCACTCTACTCCACTCCACTCCACTCAACACCACTCCACACCACTCCACTCCACTCCACTTCTCTCTACTCCACTCCACTCCAATCCACTCCACTCCACTCCTCTCCACACCACTCCACTTTACTCCTCTCCACTCAACTCCACTCCACTCCACTCTACTCCACTCCACTCCACTCCTCTCCACTCAACACCACACCTCTCCACTCCACACCTCTCCACTCCACTCCACTCCACTCCACTCACTCACTCCACTCCTCTCCACTCCTCTCCACTCCACTCACTCCACTCCACTCCACTCCTCTCCACACCACTCCACTTTACTCCTCTCCACTCAACACCACTCTACTCCACTCTACTCCACTCCACTCCACTCCACTCAACACCACACCTCTCCACTCCACTCCACTCCACTCCACTCCACTCCACTCTACTCCACTCCACTCCTCTCCACACCACTCCACTTTACTCCTCTCCACTCAACACCACTCAACTCCACTCTACTCCACTCCACTCCACTCCACCCCACTCAACACCACACCTCTCCACTCCACTCCACTCCACTCCACTCCTCTCCACTCCACTCCACTCCACTCCTCTCCACTCCACTCCACTCCACTCCACTCCACTCCACTCTACTCCACTCCACTCCACTCAACACCACTCCACACCACTCCACTCCACTCCACTTCTCTCTACTCCACTCCACTCCAATCCACTCCACTCCACACCACTCCACTTTACTCCTCTCACTCAACTCCACTCCACTCCACTCTACTCCACTCCACTCCACTCCTCTCCACTCAACACCACACCTCTCCACTCCACTCCACTCCACTCCACTCCACTCCACTCCACTCCACTCCACTCCACTCCACTCCACTCCACTCCACTCCACTCCACTCCACTCCACTCCTCTCCACTCCACTCCACTCCACTCCACTCCTCTCCACACCACTCCACTTTACTCCTCTCCACTCAACACCACTCTACTCCACTCTACTCCACTCCACCACTCCACTCAACACCACACCTCTCCACTCCACTCCCACTCCACTCACACTCCACTCTACTCCACTCCACTCCACTCCTCTCCACTACACACCACACACTCTCCACTCCACTCCACTCCACTCCACTCACTCCACTCCACTCCTCTCCACTCCTCCTCTCCACTCCACTCCTCTCCACTCCACTCCACTCCACTCCACTCCTCTCCACACCACTCCACTTTACTCCTCTCCACTCAACACCACTCAACTCCACTCTACTCCACTCCACTCCACTCCTCTCCACTCAACACCACACCTCTCACTCCACTCCACTCCACTCCACTCCACTCCACTCCACTCCACTCCACTCCACTCCACTCCACTCCACTCACTCCACTCCTCTCACACTCCTCTCACTCCACTCCACTCCACTCACTCTCTCCACACCACTCCACTTTACTCCTCTCACTCAACACCACTCTACTCCACTCTACTCCACTCCACTCCACTCCACTCAACACCACACCTCTCCACTCCACTCCACTCACTCCACTCCACTCCACTCCACTCCACTCCACTCTACTCCACTCCACTCCACTCCTCTCCACTCAACACACACCTCTCCACTCCACTCACTCCACTCCACTCCACTCCACTCCCACTCCTCTCCACTCCACTCCTCTCCACTCACTCCACTCCACTCACACCACTCCTCTCCCACACCACTCCACTTTACTCCTCTCCACTCAACACCACTCAACTCCACTCTACTCCACTCCACTCCACTCCACCCCACTCAACACCACACCTCCACTCCACTCACACTCCACTCCACCTCCACTCCTCTCCACTCCACTCCACTCCACTCCACTCCACTCCACTCCACTCTACTCCACTCCACTCCACTCCTCTCCACTCAACACCACACCTCTCCACTCCACTCCACTCCACTCCACTCCCACTCCACTCCACTCCTCTCCACTCTCACTCCTCTCCACTCCACTCCACTCCACTCCTCTCCACACCACTCCACTTACTCCTCTCCACTCAACACCACTCAACTCCACTCTACTCCACTCCACTCCACTCCACCCCACTCAACACCACACCCCACTCCACTCCACTCCACTCCACCTCCCACTCCACTCCACTCCACTCCACTCCACTCCCTCCACTCCACTCCACTCCACTCCACTCACTCTACTCCACTCCACTCCACTCAACACCACTCCACACCACTCCACTCCACTCCACTCTCTCTACTCCACTCCACTCCAATCCACCCACTCCACTCCTCTCCACACCACTCCACTTACTCCTCTCCACTCAACTCCACTCCACTCCACTCTACTCCACTCCACTCCACTCCTCTCCACTCAACACCACACCTCTCCACTCCACTCCACTCCACTCCACTCCACTCCACTCCACTCCACTCCACTCCACTCCACTCCTCTCCACACCACTCCACTTTACTCCTCTCCACTCAACACCACTCTACTCCACTCTACTCCACTCCACTCCACTCCACTCCAACACCACACCTCTCCACTCCACTCCACTCCACTCCACTCCACTCCACTCCTCTCCACTCCACTCCACTCCACTCCACTCCACTCCACTCCACTCCACTCCACTCTACTCCACTCCACTCCACTCCACTCCTCTCCACTCCACTCAACACCACACCACTCCACTCCACTCCACTCCACTCCACTCCACTCCACTCCACTCCACTCCACTCCACTCCTCTCCACTCCACTCCACTCCTCTCCACTCAACACCACACCTCTCCACTCCACTCCACTCCACTCCACTCACTCCACTCCACTCCACTCCACTCACTCCTCTCCACTCCACTCAACACCACACCTCTCCACTCCACTCCACTCACTCCTCTCCACTCAACACCACTCCACTCTTCTCCACTCCACTACACTCCACTCCACTCCACTCCACTCCACTCACTCCACTCCACTCAACACCACACCTCTCCACTCCACTCCACTCCACTACACTCCACTCCACTCCTGTCCACTCCACTCCACTCCACTCCACTCCACTCCACTCCACTCCACTCACTCCACTCCACTCTACTACACTCCACTCCACTCCACTCCTCTCCCACTCCACTCAACTCCACACCACTCCAGATCCACTCCACTCCACTCCACTCCTCTCCACTCCACTCCACTCCTCTCTCCACTCAACACCACACCTCTCCACTCCACTCCACTCCACTCCACTCCACTCCACTCCACTCCACTCCACTCCACTCCCTCCACTCCACTCCACTCCACTCCACTCCACTCCTCTCCACTCCACTCAACACCACACCTCTCCACTCCACTCCACTCAACTCCTCTCCACTCAACACCACTCCACTCTTCTCCACTCCACTCCACTCCACTCCACTCCACCCACTCCACTCCACTCACTCCTCTCCACTCAACACACTCCACTCCACTCCACTCCACTCCACTCAGCTCCTCTCCACTCCACTCCACTCCACTCCACTCCACTCCACTCCACTCCACTCCACTCCACTCCACTCCTCTCCACACCACTCCACTTACTCCTCTCTACTCAACACCACTCCACTCCACTCTACACCACTCCACTCCACTCCTCTCCACTCAACACCACACCTCTCCTCTCCACTCCACTCCTCTCCACTCCACTCCACTCCACTCCACTCCACTCCTCTCCACACCACTCCACTTTACTCCTCTCTACTCAACACCACTCCACTCCACTCTACTCCACTCCACTCCACTCCTCTCCACTCAACACCACACCTCTCCTCTCCACTCCACTCCTCTCCACTCACACTCCACTCCACTCTTCTCCACACCACTCCACTCCACTCCACTCTTCTCCACACCACTCCACTTTACTCCTCTCCACTCAACACCACTCCACTCCACTCCTCTCCACTCCACTCCACTCCTCTCCACTCAACA
This sequence comes from Oreortyx pictus, assembly GCA_036925125.1. NCBI lineage: Eukaryota > Metazoa > Chordata > Aves > Galliformes > Odontophoridae > Oreortyx > Oreortyx pictus. Next base: position 21,873 of record JAUPFR010000356.1, on the reverse strand, counting down.
CCACACCTCTCCACTCCACTCCACTCCACTCCACTCCACTCCACTCCACTCCACTCCACTCCACTCCTCTCCACTCCACTCCTCTCCACTCCACTCCACTCCACTCCACTCCACTCCACTCCACTCCACTCCACTCCACTCCACTCCTCTCCACTCCACTCCACTCCACTCTTCTCCACACCACTCCACTCCACTCCACTCTTCTCCACACCACTCCACTTTACTCCTCTCCACTCAACACCACTCCACTCCACTCCTCTCCACTCCACTCCACTCCTCTCCACTCAACACCACACCCTCCACTCCACTCCACTCCACTCCACTCCACTCCACTCCACTCCACTCCACTCCACTCCACTCCACTCCACTCCACTCCACTCCTCTCCACTCCACTCCACTCCACTCCACTCCACTCCACTCCACTCCACTCCACTCCACTCCACTCTAGTCCACTCCACTCCACTCCTCTCCACTCCACTCCACTCCACTCGACTCCACTCCACTCTACTCCTCTCCACTCAACACCACTCCACTCTTCTCCACTCCACTCCACTCCAATTCTCTCCACTCAACACCACTCCACTCCACTCTACTCCACTCCTCTCCACTCAACACCACACCACTCTTCTCCACTCCACTCCACTCCTCTCCACTCAACACCACTCCACTCCACTGTACTCCACTCCACTCCACTCCTCTCCACTCCACTCCACTCCACTCCACTCCACTCCACTCCACTCCACTCCACTCCACTAAACTCCACTCCACTCCACTCCACTCCACTCCACTCCACTCCACTCCACTCCACTTTACTCCTCTCCACTCAACACCACTCCACTCCACTCTACTCCACTCCACTCCACTCCTCTCCACTCAACACCACACCTCTCCACTCCACTCCACTCCACTCCACTCAACACCACTCCACTCTTCACCACCACTCCACTCCACTCCACTCCACTCCACTCCACTCCTCTCCACTCAACACCACTCCACTCCACTCTACTCCACTCCTCTCCACTCAACACCACTCCACTCTTCCCCACTCCACTCCACTCCACTCCTCTCCACTCAACACCACTCCACTCCACTGTACTCCACTCCACTCCACTCCACTCCTCTCCACTCCACTCCACTCCACTCCACTCCACTCCACTCCACTCCACTCCACTCCACTCCACTCCTCTCCACTCCACTCCACTCCACTCCTCTCCACTCCCCTCCACTTTACTCCTCTCTACTCAACACCACTCCACTCCACTCTACTCCACTCCACTCCACTCCTCTCCACTCAACACCACACCTCTCCACTCCACTCCACTCCACTCCACTCCACTCCACTCCACTCCACTCCACTCCACTCCACTCCACTCCACTCCACTCCACTCCACTCCACTCCACTCCACTCCACTCTACTCCACTCAACACCACTCCACTCCTCTGCACTCAACACCACTCCACTCCACTCTACTCCACTCCTCTCCACTCAACACCACTCCACTCTTCTCCACTCCACTCCACTCCACTCCACTCCACTCCACTCCACTCCACTCCACTCCTCTCAACTCAACACCACTCCACTCCACTCTACTCCACTCCACTCCACTCCTCTCCACTCCACTCCACTCCACTCCACTCCACTCCACTCCACTCCACTCCACTCCACTCCACTCCACTCCACTCTTCTCCACTCCACTCCACTCCACTCCTCTCCACTCCACTCCACTCCACTCCACTCCACTCCACTCCACTCCACTCCACTCCACTCCACTCCACTCAACACCACTCCACTCTTCTCCACTCCACTCCACTCAACACCACTCCACTCAACACCACTCCACTCCACTCCACTCCACTCCTCTCCACTCCACTCCTCTCCACTCAACACCACTCCACTCCACTCTACTCCACTCCTCTCCACTCCACTCCACTCCACTCCACTCCACTCCACTTTACTCCTCTCCACTCAACACCACTCCACTCCTCTCTACTCCACTCCACTCCACTCCTCTCCACTCAACACCACACCTCTCCACTCCACTCCACTCCACTCCACTCAACACCACTCCACTCTTCACCACTCCACTCCACTCCACTCCACTCCACTCCACTCCACTCCTCTCCACTCAACACCACTCCACTCCACTCTACTCCACTCCTCTCCACTCAACACCACTCCACTCTTCCCCACTCCACTCCACTCCACTCCTCTCCACTCAACACCACTCCACTCCACTGTACTCCACTCCACTCCACTCCACTCCACTCCACTCCACTCCACTCCACTCCACTCCACTCCACTCCACTCCTCTCCACTCCACTCCACTCCACTCCTCTCCACTCCCCTCCACTTTACTCCTCTCCACTCAACACCACTCCACTCCACTCCACTCCACTCCACTCCACTCCTCTCCACACCACTCCACTTTACTCCTCTCTACTCAACACCACTCCACTCCACTCTACTCCACTCCACTCCACTCCTCTCCACTCAACACCACACCTCTCCTCTCCACTCCACTCCTCTCCACTCCACTCCACTCCACTCTTCTCCACACCACTCCACTCCACTCCACTCTTCTCCACACCACTCCACTTTACTCCTCTCCACTCAACACCACTCCACTCCACTCCTCTCCACTCCACTCCACTCCTCTCCACTCAACACCACACCTCTCCACTCCACTCCACTCCACTCCACTCCACTCCACTCCACTCCACTCCACTCCACTCCACTCCACTCCACTCCACTCCACTCCACTCCTCTCCACTCCACTCCACTCCACTCCACTCCACTCCACTCCACTCCACTCCACTCCTCTCCACTCCACTCTTCTCCACACCACTCCACTCCACTCCACTCTTCTCCACACCACTCCACTTTACTCCTCTCCACTCAACACCACTCCACTCCACTCCTCTCCACTCCACTCCACTCCTCTCCACTCAACACCACACCTCTCCACTCCACTCCACTCCACTCCACTCCACTCCACTCCACTCCACTCCACTCCACTCCACTCCTCTCCACTCCACTCCACTCCACTCCACTCCACTCCACTCCACTCCACTCTAGTCCACTCCACTCCACTCCTCTCCACTCCACTCCACTCCACTCGACTCCACTCCACTCTACTCCTCTCCACTCAACACCACTCCACTCTTCTCCACTCCACTCCACTCCAATTCTCTCCACTCAACACCACTCCACTCCACTCTACTCCACTCCTCTCCACTCAACACCACACCACTCTTCTCCACTCCACTCCACTCCTCTCCACTCAACACCACTCCACTCCACTGTACTCCACTCCACTCCACTCCTCTCCACTCCACTCCACTCCACTCCACTCCACTCCACTCCACTCCACTCCACTCCACTAAACTCCACTCCACTCCACTCCACTCCACTCCACTCCACTCCACTTTACTCCTCTCCACTCAACACCACTCCACTCCACTCTACTCCACTCCACTCCACTCCTCTCCACTCAACACCACACCTCTCCACTCCACTCCACTCCACTCCACTCAACACCACTCCACTCTTCACCACTCCACTCCACTCCACTCCACTCCACTCCACTCCACTCCTCTCCACTCAACACCACTCCACTCCACTCTACTCCACTCCTCTCCACTCAACACCACTCCACTCTTCCCCACTCCACTCCACTCCACTCCTCTCCACTCAACACCACTCCACTCCACTGTACTCCACTCCACTCCACTCCACTCCTCTCCACTCCACTCCACTCCACTCCACTCCACTCCACTCCACTCCACTCCACTCCACTCCACTCCTCTCCACTCCACTCCACTCCACTCCTCTCCACTCCCCTCCACTTTACTCCTCTCTACTCAACACCACTCCACTCCACTCTACTCCACTCCACTCCACTCCTCTCCACTCAACACCACACCTCTCCACTCCACTCCACTCCACTCCACTCCACTCCACTCCACTCCACTCCACTCCACTCCACTCCACTCCACTCCACTCCACTCTACTCCACTCAACACCACTCCACTCCTCTGCACTCAACACCACTCCACTCCACTCTACTCCACTCCTCTCCACTCAACACCACTCCACTCTTCTCCACTCCACTCCACTCCACTCCACTCCACTCCACTCCACTCCACTCCTCTCAACTCAACACCACTCCACTCCACTCTACTCCACTCCACTCCACTCCTCTCCACTCCACTCCACTCCACTCCACTCCACTCCACTCCACTCCACTCCACTCCACTCTTCTCCACTCCACTCCACTCCACTCCTCTCCACTCCACTCCACTCCACTCCACTCCACTCCACTCCACTCCACTCCACTCCACTCCACTCAACACCACTCCACTCTTCTCCACTCCACTCCACTCAACACCACTCCACTCAACACCACTCCACTCCACTCCACTCCACTCCTCTCCACTCCACTCCTCTCCACTCAACACCACTCCACTCCACTCTACTCCACTCCTCTCCACTCCACTCCACTCCACTCCACTCCACTCCACTTTACTCCTCTCCACTCAACACCACTCCACTCCTCTCTACTCCACTCCACTCCACTCCTCTCCACTCAACACCACACCTCTCCACTCCACTCCACTCCACTCCACTCAACACCACTCCACTCTTCACCACTCCACTCCACTCCACTCCACTCCACTCCACTCCACTCCACTCCTCTCCACTCAACACCACTCCACTCCACTCTACTCCACTCCTCTCCACTCAACACCACTCCACTCTTCCCCACTCCACTCCACTCCACTCCTCTCCACTCAACACCACTCCACTCCACTGTACTCCACTCCACTCCACTCCACTCCACTCCACTCCACTCCACTCCACTCCACTCCTCTCCACTCCACTCCACTCCACTCCTCTCCACTCCCCTCCACTTTACTCCTCTCCACTCAACACCACTCCACTCCACTCCACTCCACTCCACTCCACTCCTCTCCACACCACTCCACTTTACTCCTCTCTACTCAACACCACTCCACTCCACTCTACTCCACTCCACTCCACTCCTCTCCACTCAACACCACACCTCTCCTCTCCACTCCACTCCTCTCCACTCCACTCCACTCCACTCTTCTCCACACCACTCCACTCCACTCCACTCTTCTCCACACCACTCCACTTTACTCCTCTCCACTCAACACCACTCCACTCCACTCCTCTCCACTCCACTCCACTCCTCTCCACTCAACACCACACCTCTCCACTCCACTCCACTCCACTCCACTCCACTCCACTCCACTCCACTCCACTCCACTCCACTCCACTCCACTCCACTCCTCTCCACTCCACTCCACTCCACTCCACTCCACTCCACTCCACTCCTCTCCACTCCACTCTTCTCCACACCACTCCACTCCACTCCACTCTTCTCCACACCACTCCACTTTACTCCTCTCCACTCAACACCACTCCACTCCACTCCTCTCCACTCCACTCCACTCCTCTCCACTCAACACCACACCTCTCCACTCCACTCCACTCCACTCCACTCCACTCCACTCCACTCCACTCCACTCCACTCCACTCCTCTCCACTCCACTCCACTCCACTCCACTCCACTCCACTCCACTCCACTCTAGTCCACTCCACTCCACTCCTCTCCACTCCACTCCACTCCACTCGACTCCACTCCACTCTACTCCTCTCCACTCAACACCACTCCACTCTTCTCCACTCCACTCCACTCCAATTCTCTCCACTCAACACCACTCCACTCCACTCTACTCCACTCCTCTCCACTCAACACCACACCACTCTTCTCCACTCCACTCCACTCCTCTCCACTCAACACCACTCCACTCCACTGTACTCCACTCCACTCCACTCCACTCCTCTCCACTCCACTCCACTCCACTCCACTCCACTCCACTCCACTCCACTCCACTCCACTCCACTCCACTCCACTAAACTCCACTCCACTCCACTCCACTCCACTCCACTCCACTCCACTCCACTCCACTCCACTCCACTCCACTCCACTCAACACCACTCCACTCCACTCTACTCCACTCCACTCCACTCCTCTCCACTCAACACCACACCTCTCCACTCCACTCCACTCCACTCCACTCAACACCACTCCACTCTTCACCACTCCACTCCACTCCACTCCACTCCACTCCACTCCACTCCTCTCCACTCAACACCACTCCACTCCACTCTACTCCACTCCTCTCCACTCAACACCACTCCACTCTTCCCCACTCCACTCCACTCCACTCCTCTCCACTCAACACCACTCCACTCCACTGTACTCCACTCCACTCCACTCCTCTCCACTCCACTCCACTCCACTCCACTCCACTCCACTCCACTCCACTCCACTCCACTCCACTCCAATCCTCTCCACTCCACTCCACTCCACTCCTCTCCACTCCCCTCCACTTTACTCCTCTCCACTCAACACCACTCCACTCCACTCTACTCCACTCCACTCCACTCCTCTCCACTCAACACCACACCTCTCCACTCCACTCCACTCCACTCCACTCCACTCCACTCCACTCCACTCCACTCCACTCCACTCCACTCCACTCCACTCTACTCCACTCAACACCACTCCACTCCTCTGCACTCAACACCACTCCACTCCACTCTACTCCACTCCTCTCCACTCAACACCACTCCACTCTTCTCCACTCCACTCCACTCCACTCCACTCCACTCCACTCCACTCCTCTCAACTCAACACCACTCCACTCCACTCTACTCCACTCCACTCCACTCCTCTCCACTCCACTCCACTCCACTCCACTCCACTCCACTCCACTCCACTCCACTCCACTCTTCTCCACTCCACTCCACTCCACTCCTCTCCACTCCACTCCACTCCACTCCACTCCACTCCACTCCACTCCACTCCACTCCACTCCACTCCACTCCACTCAACACCACTCCACTCTTCTCCACTCCACTCCACTCCACTCCTCTCAACTCCACTCCACTCCACTCCACTCCACTCAACACCACTCCACTCAACACCACTCCACTCCACTCCACTCCACTCCTCTCCACTCCACTCCTCTCCACTCAACACCACTCCACTCCACTCTACTCCACTCCTCTCCACTCCACTCCACTCCACTCCACTCCACTTTACTCCTCTCCACTCAACACCACTCCACTCCTCTCTACTCCACTCCACTCCACTCCTCTCCACTCAACACCACACCTCTCCACTCCACTCCACTCCACTCCACTCAACACCACTCCACTCTTCACCACTCCACTCCACTCCACTCCACTCCACTCCACTCCACTCCTCTCCACTCAACACCACTCCACTCCACTCTACTCCACTCCTCTCCACTCAACACCACTCCACTCTTCCCCACTCCACTCCACTACACTCCTCTCCACTCAACACCACTCCACTCCACTGTACTCCACTCCACTCCACTCCACTCCACTCCACTCCACTCCACTCCACTCCACTCCACTCCTCTCCACTCCACTCCACTCCACTCCTCTCCACTCCCCTCCACTTTACTCCTCTCCACTCAACACCACTCCACTCCACTCTACTCCACTCCACTCCACTCCTCTCCACTCAACACCACACCTCTCCACTCCACTCCACTCCACTCCACTCCACTCCACTCCACTCCACTCCACTCCACTCCACTCCACTCCACTCCACTCTACTCCACTCAACACCACTCCACTCCTCTCCACTCAACACCACTCCACTCCACTCTACTCCACTCCTCTCCACTCAACACCACTCCACTCTTCTCCACTCCACTCCACTCCACTCCACTCCACTCCTCTCCACTCAACACCACTCCACTCCACTCTACTCCACTCCACTCCACTCCTCTCCACTCCACTCCACTCCACTCCACTCCACTCCACTCCACTCCACTCCACTCCACTCCACTCCACTCTTCTCCACTCCACTCCACTCCACTCCTCTCCACTCCACTCCACTCCACTCCACTCCACTCCACTCCACTCCACTCCACTCCACTCCACTCAACACCACTCCACTCTTCTCCACTCCACTCCACTCCACTCCTCTCCACTCCACTCCACTCCACTCCACTCCACTCCACTCAACACCACTCCACTCAACACCACTCCACTCCACTCCACTCCACTCCTCTCCACTCCACTCCTCTCCACTCAACACCACTCCACTCCACTCTACTCCACTCCTCTCCACTCAACACCACTCCACTCTTCTCCACTCCACTCCTCTCCTCTCCACTCAACACCACTCCACTCCACTCCACTCCACTCCACTCCTCTCCACTCAACACCACTCCACTCTACTCTACTCCACTCCTCTCCACTCCTCTCCACTCCACTCCACTCCACTCCACTCCACTCCACTCCACTCCACTCCACTCCACTCCACTCCACTCCACTCCTCTCCACTCCACTCCACTTTACTCCTCTCCACTCAACACCACTCCACTCCACTCTACTCCACTCCTCTCCACTCAACACCACTCCACTCTTCTCCACTCCACTCCACTCCACTCCTCTCCACTCAACACCACTCCACTCCACTCCTCTCCACTCAACACCACTCCACTCCACTCTACTCCACTCCTCTCCACTCAACACCACTCCACTCTTCTCCACTCCACTCCACTCCACTCCACTCCTCTCCACTCAACACCACTCCACTCCACTGTACTCCACTCCACTCCACTCCTCTCCACTCCACTCCACTCCACTCCACTCCTCTCCACTCCACTCCACTTTACTCCTCTCCACTCAACACCACTGCACTCCACTCTACTCCACTCCACTCCACTCCTCTCCACTCAACACCACACCACACCTCTCCACTCCACTCCACTCCACTCCACTCCTCTCCACTCCACTCCACTCAACACCACTCCACTCTTCTCCACTCCACTCCACTTCACTCCTCTCCACTCAACACCACTCCACTCCACTCTACTCCACTCCTCTCCACTCAACACCACTCCACTCTTCTCCACTCCACTCCACTCCACTCCTCTCCACTCAACACCACTCCACTCCACTGTACTCCACTCCACTCCACTCCTCTCCACTCTACTCCACTCCTCTCCACTCAACACCACTCCACTCTTCTCCACTCCACTCCACTCCACTCCTCTCCACTCAACACCACTCCACTCCACTCCTCTCCACTCAACACCACTCCACTCCACTCTACTCCACTCCTCTCCACTCAACACCACTCCACTCTTCTCCACTCCACTCCACTCCACTCCACTCCTCTCCACTCAACACCACTCCACTCCACTGTACTCCACTCCACTCCACTCCTCTCCACTCCACTCCACTCCACTCCACTCCTCTCCACTCCACTCCACTTTACTCCTCTCCACTCAACACCACTGCACTCCACTCTACTCCACTCCACTCCACTCCTCTCCACTCAACACCACACCACACCTCTCCACTCCACTCCACTCCACTCCACTCCTCTCCACTCCACTCCACTCAACACCACTCCACTCTTCTCCACTCCACTCCACTTCACTCCTCTCCACTCAACACCACTCCACTCCACTCTACTCCACTCCTCTCCACTCAACACCACTCCACTCTTCTCCACTCCACTCCACTCCACTCCTCTCCACTCAACACCACTCCACTCCACTGTACTCCACTCCACTCCACTCCTCTCCACTCCACTCCACTCCACTCCACTCCACTCCACTCCACTGCACTCCACTCCACTCAACACCACACCACACCTCTCCACTCCACTCCACTCCACTCCACTCCTCTCCACTCCACTCCACTCAACACCACTCCACTCTTCTCCACTCCACTCCACTTCACTCCTCTCCACTCAACACCACTCCACTCCACTCTACTCCACTCCTCTCCACTCAACACCACTCCACTCTTCTCCACTCCACTCCACTCCACTCCTCTCCACTCAACACCACTCCACTCCACTGTACTCCACTCCACTCCACTCCTCTCCACTCCACTCCACTCCACTCCACTCCACTCCACTCCACTCCACTCCACTCCACTCCACTGCACTCCACTCCACTCCACTCCACTCCACTCCACTCTTCTCCACTCCACTCCACTCCACTCCACTCCTCTCCACTCAACACCACTCCACTCCACTGTACTCCACTCCACTCCACTCCTCTCCACTCCACTCCACTCCACTCCACTCCACTCCACTCCACTGCACTCCACTCCACTCCACTCCACTCCACTCCTCTCCACTCCACTCCACTCCACTTTACTCCTCTCCACTCAACACCACTCCACTCCACTCTACTCCACTCCACTCCACTCCTCTCCACTCAACACCACACCTCTCCACTCCTCTCCACTCCACTCCACTTTACTCCTCTCCACTCAACACCACTCCACTGCACTCTACTCCACTCCACTCCACTCCACTCCACTCCACTCCACTCAACACCACACCTCTCCACTCCACTCCACTCCACTCCACTCCACTCCACTCCACTCCACTCAACTCCTCTCCACTCAACACCACTCCACTCTTCTCCACTCCACTCCTCTCCTCTCCACTCAACACCACTCCACTCCACTCCACTCCACTCCACTCCACTCCACTCCACTCCACTCCACTCCACTCAACACCACTCCACTGCACTCTACTCCACTCCACTCCACTCCACTCCACTCAACACCACACCTCTCCACTCCACTCCACTCCACTCCACTCCACTCCACTCCACTCCACTCCACTCCACTCAACTCCTCTCCACTCAACACAACTCCACTCTTCTCCACTCCACTCCTCTCCTCTCCACTCAACACCACTCCACTCCACTCCACTCCACTCCACTCCACTCCACTCCACTCCACTCCACTCCACTCCACTCCACTCCACTCCTCTCCACTCCACTCCACTCCACTCCACTCCACTCCACTCCACTCCACTCCACTCTAGTCCACTCCACTCCACTCCTCTCCACTCCACTCCACTCCACTCGACTCCACTCCACTCTACTCCTCTCCACTCAACACCACTCCACTCTTCTCCACTCCACTCCACTCCAATTCTCTCCACTCAACACCACTCCACTCCACTCTACTCCACTCCTCTCCACTCAACACCACTCCACTCTTCTCCACTCCACTCCACTCCTCTCCACTCAACACCACTCCACTCCACTGTACTCCACTCCACTCCACTCCTCTCCACTCCACTCCACTCCACTCCACTCCACTAAACTCCACTCCACTCCACTCCACTCCACTCCACTCCACTAAACTCCACTCCACTCCACTCCACTCCACTCCACTTTACTCCTCTCCACTCAACACCACTCCACTCCACTCTACTCCACTCCACTCCACTCCTCTCCACTCAACACCACACCTCTCCACTCCACTCCACTCCACTCCACTCAACACCACTCCACTCTTCACCACTCCACTCCACTCCACTTCACTCCACTCCACTCCACTCCTCTCCACTCAACACCACTCCACTCCACTCTACTCCACTCCTCTCAACTCAACACCACTCCACTCTTCCCCACTCCACTCCACTCCACTCCTCTCCACTCAACACCACTCCACTCCACTGTACTCCACTCCACTCCACTCCTCTCCACTCCACTCCACTCCTCTCCACTCAACACCACTCCACTCCACTGTACTCCACTCCTCTCCACTCCACTCCACTCCACTCCACTCCACTCCACTCCACTCCACTCCACTCCACTCCACTCCACTCCACTCCACTCCACTCCACTCCACTAAACTCCACTCCACTCCACTCCACTCCACTCCACTCCACTCCACTTTACTCCTCTCCACTCAACACCACTCCACTCCACTCTACTCCACTCCACTCCACTCCTCTCCACTCAACACCACACCTCTCCACTCCACTCCACTCCACTCCACTCCACTCCACTCCACTCAACACCACTCCACTCTTCACCACTCCACTCCACTCCACTTCACTCCACTCCACTCCACTCCTCTCCACTCAACACCACTCCACTCCACTCTACTCCACTCCTCTCCACTCAACACCACTCCACTCTTCCCCACTCCACTCCACTCCACTCCTCTCCACTCAACACCACTCCACTCCACTGTACTCCACTCCACTCCACTCCTCTCCACTCCACTCCACTCCACTCCACTCCACTCCACTCCACTCCACTCCACTCCACTCCACTCCACTCCTCTCCACTCCACTCCACTCCACTCCTCTCCACTCCCCTCCACTTTACTCCTCTCCACTCAACACCACTCCACTCCACTCTACTCCACTCCACTCCACTCCTCTCCACTCAACACCACACCTCTCCACTCCACTCCACTCCACTCCACTCCTCTCCACTCCACTCCACTCCACTCCACTCCACTCCACTCCACTCCACTCCACTCCACTCCGCTCCGCTCTACTCCACTCAACACCACTCCACTCCTCTCCACTCAACACCACTCCACTCCACTCTACTCCACTCCTCTCCACTCAACACCACTCCACTCTTCTCCACTCCACTCCACTCCACTCCACTCCACTCCACTCCACTCCTCTCCACTCAACACCACTCCACTCCACTCTACTCCACTCCACTCCACTCCTCTCCACTCCACTCCACTCCACTCCACTCCACTCCACTCCACTCCACTCCACTCCACTCCACTCTTCTCCACTCCACTCCACTCCACTCCTCTCCACTCCACTCCACTCCACTCCACTCCACTCCACTCCACTCCACTCCACTCCACTCCACTCCACTCCACTCAACACCACTCCACTCTTCTCCACTCCACTCCACTCCACTCCTCTCCACTCCACTCCACTCCACTCCACTCCACTCAACACCACTCCACTCAACACCACTCCACTCCACTCCACTCCACTCCTCTCCACTCCACTCCTCTCCACTCAACACCACTCCACTCCACTCTACTCCACTCCTCTCCACTCAACACCACTCCACTCTTCTCCACTCCACTCCTCTCCTCTCCACTCAACACCACTCCACTCCACTCCACTCCACTCCACTCCTCTCCACTCAACACCACTCCACTCTACTCTACTCCACTCCTCTCCACTCCTCTCCACTCCACTCCACTCCACTCCACTCCACTCCACTCCACTCCACTCCACTCCACTCCACTCCACTCCACTCCACTCCACTCCACTCCTCTCCACTCCACTCCACTTTACTCCTCTCCACTCAACACCACTCCACTCCACTCTACTCCACTCCTCTCCACTCAACACCACTCCACTCTTCTCCACTCCACTCCACTCCACTCCTCTCCACTCAACACCACTCCACTCCACTCCACTCCTCTCCACTCAACACCACTCCACTCCACTCTACTCCACTCCTCGCCACTCAACACCACTCCACTCTTCTCCACTCCACTCCACTCCACTCCACTCCTCTCCACTCAACACCACTCCACTCCACTGTATTCCACTCCACTCCACTCCTCTCCACTCCACTCCACTCCACTCCACTCCTCTCCACTCCTCTCCACTTTACTCCTCTCCACTCAACACCACTCCACTCCACTCCACTCCACTCCACTCCACTGTATTCCACTCCACTCCACTCCTCTCCACTCCACTCCACTCCACTCCACTCCTCTCCACTCCTCTCCACTTTACTCCTCTCCACTCAACACCACTCCACTCCACTCCACTCCACTCCACTCCACTCCACTCCACTCCACTCCACTCCACTCAACACCACTCCACTCTTCTCCACTCCACTCCATTTCACTCCTCTCCACTCAACACCACTCCACTCCACTCTACTCCACTCCTCTCCACTCAACACCACTCCACTCTTCTCCACTCCACTCCACTCCACTCCTCTCCACTCAACACCACTCCACTCCACTGTACTCCACTCCACTCCACTCCTCTCCACTCCACTCCACTCCACTCCACTCCACTCCACTCCACTCCACTCCACTCCACTCCACTGCACTCCACTCCACTCCACTCAACACCACTCCACTCTTCTCCACTCCACTCCACTCCACTCCACTCCACTCCTCTCCACTCAACACCACTCCACTCCACTGTACTCCACTCCACTCCACTCCTCTCCACTCCACTCCACTCCACTCCACTCCACTCCACTCCACTCCACTCCACTCCACTCCACTCCACTCCACTGCACTCCACTCCACTCCACTCCACTCCTCTCCACTCCACTCCACTTTACTCCTCTCCACTCAACACCACTCCACTCCACTCTATACCACTCCACTCCACTCCTCTCCACTCAACACCACACCTCTCCACTCCTCTCCACTCCACTCCACTTTACTCCTCTCCACTCAACACCACTCCACTGCACTCTACTCCACTCCACTCCACTCCACTCCACTCAACACCACACCTCTCCACTCCACTCCACTCCTCTCCACTCCACTCCACTCCACTCCACTCCTCTCCACTCCTCTCCACTTTACTCCTCTCCACTCAACACCACTCCACTCCACTCCACTCCACTCCACTCCACTCCACTCCACTCAACACCACTCCACTCTTCTCCACTCCACTCCATTTCACTCCTCTCCACTCAACACCACTCCACTCCACTCTACTCCACTCCTCTCCACTCAACACCACTCCACTCTTCTCCACTCCACTCCACTCCACTCCTCTCCACTCAACACCACTCCACTCCACTGTACTCCACTCCACTCCACTCCTCTCCACTCCACTCCACTCCACTCCACTCCACTCCACTCCACTCCACTCCACTCCACTCCACTGCACTCCACTCCACTCCACTCAACACCACTCCACTTTTCTCCACTCCACTCCACTCCACTCCACTCCACTCCACTCCTCTCCACTCAACACCACTCCACTCCACTGTACTCCACTCCACTCCACTCCTCTCCACTCCACTCCACTCCACTCCACTCCACTCCACTCCACTCCACTCCACTCCACTCCACTCCACTCCACTCCACTCCACTCCACTGCACTCCACTCCACTCCACTCCACTCCTCTCCACTCCACTCCACTTTACTCCTCTCCACTCAACACCACTCCACTCCACTCTACTCCACTCCACTCCACTCCTCTCCACTCAACACCACACCTCTCCACTCCTCTCCACTCCACTCCACTTTACTCCTCTCCACTCAACACCACTCCACTGCACTCTACTCCACTCCACTCCACTCCACTCCACTCAACACCACACCTCTCCACTCCACTCCACTCCACTCCACTCCACTCCACTCCACTCCACTCCACTCCACTCCTCTCCACTCTCCACTCCACTCCACTCCTCTCCACTCCACTCCACTCCACTCCACTCCACTCCACTCTACTCCACTCCACTCCTCTCCACTCAACACCACTCCACTCTTCTCCACTCCACTCAACACCACTCCACTCCACTGTACTCCACTCCACTCCACTCCTCTCCACTCCACTCCACTCCACTCCACTCCACTCCACTCCACTCCACTCCACTCCTCTCCACTCAACACCACTCCACTCCACTCTACTCCACTCCACTCCACTCCTCTCCACTCCACTCCACTCCTCTCCACTCCACTCCACTCCTCTCCACTCAACACCACACCTCTCCACTCCACTCCACTCCACTCCACTCCACTCCACTCCACTCCACTCCTCTCCACTCCACTCAACACCACACCTCTCCACTCCACTCCACTCCACTCCACTCCTCTCCACTCCACTCAACACCACACCTCTCTACTCCCCTCCACTCCACTCCACGCCTCTCCACTCAATACCACTCCACTCTTCTCCACTCCACTTCACTCCACTCCTCCCCACTCAACACCACTCCACTCCACTCCACTCCACTCCACTCTACTGTACTCCACTCCACTCCACTCCTCTCCACTCCACTCCACTCCACTCCACTCCACTCCTCTCCACTCAACACCACACCTCTCCACTCCTCTCCACTCCACTCCACTTTACTCCTCTCCACTCAACACCACTCCACTGCACTCTACTCCACTCCACTCCACTCCACTCCACTCAACACCACACCTCTCCACTCCACTCCACTCCACTCCACTCCACTCCACTCCACTCCACTCCACTCCACTCCACTCCACTCCACTCCTCTCCACTCCACTCCACTCCTCTCCACTCCACTCCACTCCACTCCACTCCACTCCACTCCACTCCACTCCACTCTACTCCACTCCACTCCTCTCCACTCAACACCACTCCACTCTTCTCCACTCCACTCAACACCACTCCACTCCACTGTACTCCACTCCACTCCACTCCTCTCCACTCCACTCCACTCCACTCCACTCCACTCCACTCCACTCCACTCCACTCCTCTCCACTCAACACCACTCCACTCCACTCTACTCCACTCCACTCCACTCCTCTCCACTCCACTCCACTCCTCTCCACTCCACTCCACTCCTCTCCACTCAACACCACACCTCTCCACTCCACTCCACTCCACTCCACTCCACTCCACTCCACTCCACTCCACTCCACTCCACTCCTCTCCACTCCACTCAACACCACACCTCTCCACTCCACTCCACTCCACTCCACTCCTCTCCACTCCACTCAACACCACACCTCTCTACTCCCCTCCACTCCACTCCACGCCTCTCCACTCAATACCACTCCACTCTTCTCCACTCCACTTCACTCCACTCCTCCCCACTCAACACCACTCCACTCCACTCCACTCCACTCCACTCTACTGTACTCCACTCCACTCCACTCCTCTCCACTCCACTCCACTCCACTCCACTCCACTCCACTCCACTCCACTCCACTCCACTCCACTCCACTCCACTCCACTCCTCTCCACTCCACTCCACTTTACTCCTCTCCACTCAACACCACTCCACTCCACTCTACTCCACTCCACTCCACTCCTCTCCACTCAACACCACACCTCTCCACTCCACTCCACTCCACTCCACTCCACTCAACACCACTCCACTCCACTCCACTCCACTCCACTCCTCTCCACTCAACACCACTCCACTCCACTCTACTCCACTCCTCTCCACTCAACACCACTCCACTCTTCTCCACTCCACTCCACTCCACTCCTCTCCACTCAACACCACTCCACTCCTCTCCACTCCACTCCACTCCACTCCACTCCACTCCACTGCACTCCACTCCACTCCACTCCACTCCTCTCCACTCCACTCCACTTTACTCCTCTCCACTCAACACCACTCAACTCCACTCTACTCCACTCCACTCCACTCCTCTCCACTCAACACCACACCTCTCCACTCCACTCCACTCCACTCCACTCCACTCCACTCCACTCCACTCCACTCCACTCCACTCCACTCCACTCCACTCCACTCCACTCCACTCCACTCTAGTCCACTCCACTCCACTCCACTCCACTCCACTCCACTCGACTCCACTCCACTCTACTCCACTCCACTCAACACCACTCCACTCTTCTCCACTCCACTCCACTCCAATTCTCTCCACTCAACACCACTCCACTCCACTCTACTCCACTCCTCTCCACTCAACACCACTCCACTCTTCTCCACTCCACTCCACTCCTCTCCACTCAACACCACTCCACTCCACTGTACTCCACTCCACTCCACTCCTCTCCACTCCACTCCACTCCACTCCACTCCACTCCACTCCACTCCACTCCACTCCACTCCACTCCACTCCACTCCACTAAACTCCACTCCACTCCACTCCACTCCACTCCAGTCCACTCCACTTTACTCCTCTCCACTCAACACCACTCCACTCCACTCTACTCCACTCCACTCCACTCCTCTCCACTCAACACCACACCTCTCCACTCCACTCCACTCCACTCCACTCAACACCACTCCACTCTTCACCACTCCACTCCACTCCACTCCACTCCACTCCTCTCCACTCAACACCACTCCACTCCACTCTACTCCACTCCTCTCCACTCAACACCACTCCACTCTTCCCCACTCCACTCCACTCCACTCCACTCCTCTCCACTCAACACCACTCCACTCCACTGTACTCCACTCCACTCCACTCCTCTCCACTCCACTCCACTCCACTCCACTCACTCCACTCCACTCCACTCCACTCCACTCCACTCCACTCCATCCACTCCACTCCACTCACTCACTCCACTCCACTCCTCTCCACTCCACTCCACTCCTCTCCACTCCCCTCCACTTTACTCCTCTCCACTCAACACCACTCCACTCCACTCTACTCCACTCCACTCCACTCCTCTCCACTCAACACCACACCTCTCCACTCCACTCACTCCACTCCACTCCACTCCACTCCTCCACTCCACTCCACTCCACTCCACTCCACTCCACTCCACTCCACTCCACTCTACTCCACTCAACACCACTCCACTCCTCTCCACTCAACACCACTCCACTCCACTCTACTCCACTCCTCTCCACTCAACACCACTCCACTCTTCTCCACTCCACTCCACTCCACTCCACTCCACTCCTCTCCACTCAACACCACTCCACTCCACTCTACTCCACTCCACTCCACTCCTCTCCACTCCACTCCACTCCACTCCACTCCACTCCACTCCACTCCACTCCACTCCACTCCACTCCACTCCACTCACTCCACTCTTCTCCAGTCCACTCCACTCCACTCCTCTCCACTCCACTCCACTCCACTCCACTCCACTCCACTCCACTCCACTCCACTCCACTCCACTCCACTCAACACCACTCCACTCTTCTCCACTCCACTCCACTCCACTCCTCTCCACTCAACTCCACTCCACTCCACTCCACTCAACACCACTCCACTCAACACCACTCCACTCCACTCCACTCCACTCCTCTCCACTCAACACCACTCCACTCCACTCTACTCCACTCCTCTCCACTCAACACCACTCCACTCTTCTCCACTCCACTCCTCTCCTCTCCACTCAACACCACTCCACTCCACTCCACTCCACTCCACTCCTCTCCACTCAACACCACTCCACTCTACTCTACTCCTCTCCTCTCCACTCAACACCACTCCACTCTTCTCCACTCCACTCCACTCCACTCCACTCCTCTCCACTCAACACCACTCCACTCCACTCCTCTCCACTCAACACCACTCCACTCCACTGTACTCCACTCCACTCCACTCCTCTCCACTCCACTCCACTCCACTCCACTCCACTCCACTCCACTCCACTCCTCTCCACTCCACTCCACTTTACTCCTCTCCACTCAACACCACTCCACTCCACTCCACTCCTCTCCACTCAACACCACTCCACTCTTCTCCACTCCACTCCACTCCACTCCTCTCCACTCAACACCACTCCACTCCACTCCTCTCCACTCAACACCACTCCACTCCACTCTACTCCACTCCTCTCCACTCAACACCACTCCACTCTTCTCCACTCCACTCCACTCCACTCCACTCCACTCCTCTCCACTCAACACCACTCCACTCCACTGTACTCCACTCCACTCCACTCCTCTCCACTCCACTCCACTCCACTCCACTCCACTCCACTCCACTCCTCTCCACTCCACTCCACTTTACTCCTCTCCACTCAACACCACTCCACTCCACTCTACTCCACTCCACTCCACTCCTCTCCACTCAACACCACACCACACCTCTCCACTCCACTCCACTCCACTCCACTCCACTCCACTCCACTCCACTCCACTCAACACCACTCCACTCTTCTCCACTCCACTCCACTTCACTCCTCTCCACTCAACACCACTCCACTCCACTCTACTCCACTCCTCTCCACTCAACACCACTCCACTCTTCTCCACTCCACTCCACTCCACTCCTCTCCACTCAACACCACTCCACTCCACTGTACTCCACTCCACTCCACTCCTCTCCACTCCACTCCACTCCACTCCACTCCACTCCACTCCACTCCACTGCACTCCACTCCACTCCACTCAACACCACTCCACTCTTCTCCACTCCACTCCACTCCACTCCACTCCTCTCCACTCAACACCACTCCACTCCACTGTACTCCACTCCACTCCACTCCTCTCCACTCCACTCCACTCCACTCCACTCCACTCCACTCCACTCCACTCCACTCCACTCCACTCTACTCCACTCCACTCCACTCCTCTCCACTCAACACCACACCTCTCCACTCCTCTCCACTCCACTCCACTTTACTCCTCTCCACTCAACACCACTCCACTGCACTCTACTCCCACTCCACTCCACTCCACTCCACTCCACTCAACACCACACCTCTCCACTCCACTCCACTCCACTCCACTCCACTCCACTCCACTCCACTCCACTCCACTCCACTCCACTCCACTCCTCTCCACTCCACTCCACACCTCTCCACTCCACTCCACTCCACTCCACTCCACTCCACTCCACTCTACTCCACTCCACTCCTCTCCACTCAACACCACTCCACTCTTCTCCACTCCACTCAACACCACTCCACTCCACTGTACTCCACTCCACTCCACTCCTCTCCACTCCACTCCACTCCACTCCACTCCACTCCACTCCACTCCTCTCCACTCCACTCCACTCCACTCCACTCCACTCCACTCCACTCCACTCCACTCCACTCCACTCCACTGCACTCCACTCCACTCCACTCTTCTCCACTCCACTCCACTCCACTCCTCTCCACTCAACACCACTCCACTCCACTGTACTCCACTCCACTCCACTCCTCTCCACTCCACTCCACTCCACTCCACTCCACTCCACTCCACTCCACTGCACTCCACTCCACTCCACTCCACTCCTCTCCACTCCACTCCACTTCACTCCTCTCAACTCAACACCACTCCACTCCACTCTACTCCACTCCACTCCACTCCTCTCCACTCAACACCACACCTCTCCACTCCTCTCCACTCCACTCCACTTTACTCCTCTCCACTCAACACCACTCCACTGCACTCTACTCCACTCCACTCCACTCCACTCCACTCCACTCCACTCAACACCACACCTCTCCACTCCACTCCACTCCACTCCACTCCACTCCACTCCACTCCACTCCTCTCCACTCCACTCCACTCCTCTCCACTCCACTCCACTCCACTCCACTCCACTCCACTCTACTCCACTCCACTCCTCTCCACTCAACACCACTCCACTCTTCTCCACTCCACTCAACACCACTCCACTCCACTGTACTCCTCTCCACTCCACTCCTCTCCACTCCACTCCACTCCACTCCACTCCACTCCACTCCACTCCACTCCACTCCACTCCACTCCACTCCACTCCACTCCACTGCACTCCACTCCACTCCACTCTTCTCCACTCCACTCCACTCCACTCCACTCCTCTCCACTCAACACCACTCCACTCCACTGTACTCCACTCCACTCCACTCCTCTCCACTCCACTCCACTCCACTCCACTCCACTCCACTCCACTGCACTCCACTCCACTCCACTCCACTCCTCTCCACTCCACTCCACTTCACTCCTCTCAACTCAACACCACTCCACTCCACTCTACTCCACTCCACTCCACTCCTCTCCACTCAACACCACACCTCTCCACTCCTCTCCACTCCACTCCACTTTACTCCTCTCCACTCAACACCACTCCACTGCACTCTACTCCACTCCACTCCACTCCACTCCACTCCACTCCACTCAACACCACACCTCTCCACTCCACTCCACTCCACTCCACTCCACTCCACTCCACTCCACTCCACTCCTCTCCACTCCACTCCACTCCTCTCCACTCCACTCCACTCCACTCCACTCCACTCCACTCTACTCCACTCCACTCCTCTCCACTCAACACCACTCCACTCTTCTCCACTCCACTCAACACCACTCCACTCCACTGTACTCCACTCCACTCCACTCCTCTCCACTCCACTCCACTCCACTCCACTCCACTCCACTCCACTCCACTCCACTC